>RJWM01028848.1:0-25001 GCA_004363535.1 Dasyprocta punctata | reverse complement strand
TTTTTTTTTTTTTTTTTTTTTTTTTTTTTTTGTGGTGCTATGGATTGAACCCAGGGCCTTGTGCATGCAAGGCAAGAACTCTACCACTGAGCCACATCCCCAGCCCAATACTGGAATTTTTTATTTGAGAAAATAATTCCTTGCTTTTTCAGGATTTTTTTGAGCTATTACTATTTACTAAGCATATTCATTAAGTATTAGTATTGTGATACAACTTACTTAGAACACACATAACGGATTTAAAAATCAGAGTTCATAACCAATAGCTTGATTAGTTTTAACTTTGATTTTTGTATGACCCTTGAGATTCTGAGACAGTATTAAGGAGAACTGCAAAATGATGTTACAGGAAATATATGTTAGTAAGCTCAACTCTGTAGTACAAAAGGAGGGGTTCCTGAACCCACATCTGCTGTTTTTAGACAGGGCACATGGCTTCTGTAATTCTGTGGTTCGTTAAGTTCTTTTCTCTGTAGTGATGTCTGTGCCTTTTATCTGATGCTTAAAAGGGTCAGTGACTGTGAACAGTAGTTAAAAACTGCAGGTATCAAAGTGATCACTGAATCAAACTGTACTTAAAAACAGGAAGGGGATCCCTAAGAAAACATTGACACATGATTTTATTTAAATATGTTACAATAATTTGACACAAAACTGTCCTTTCTGCTCTTTGTAGGCCGAGTGATAGCTACTTTTGCAACTTCAGGAGAAAAGGAAGTCAATTTGGCTGTTCAGAATGCAAAGGCTGCCTTTAAAATATGGAGGAAAAAATCTGGCATGGAGCGTTGCCGAATCCTTCTGGAAGCTGCCAGGATTATAAGGGTATGTATTTATATATTCCCGTCAAGAAGACTCCTCTGACATTCCCCCATAGGTTCTGTGTAGTTGATGTTGATGCAACAGTAGGTTATAATGTTTTTATGAAATGGAAAAACATTTTTACCTGCTCACCTTGGTATGTAAAACACACTTTCTTTTAGTAATTCCCATCCAGATGTTGGCTCTTGGACAGCTCCCTTGTCAGGTTTTCTTTTCTGTATTTGTACCGAATTATAATGCCCTCTTGGTAGCTTGTTTGTGTTTCTTTTTAATGTATGTTTGGCTACTTGTTTCTTTCTTTGTACACTTTTATTCTGATGAAATTTAAATCTTCTTTTGTTTTTCAGATATGTTTTATACCTTGATTTCCTGGGAAGATTTTACTTGGTCATGAATGTTCCCTTATTTAAAAACTGTACAATTTTTATATTATAGTTTTTTTTAGTTAGATTTTATGGGTACATTTTAGATGTACATAATGATCCCATTCATCATAGAGAAATATATTATAGTTTTAAAAGATAGATAACAGGAAGGAAATAGACCCTTCTCACACGGGAAAGGGATCAAGAGATTGATGGAGGGGTAGGGGGGGAAGGGATAAGGGATGAAAAAGGAATGAAGATGTGTTATATATCTGTACCAGCTTCACACAAGAAATGTAAACGTCATATACCACAAACGTGCAAAAAAAAAAAAAAAAGAAGGTGATCAAGGGGTAAGTGGAGGGAGGGAGGGAAAGGAAAAGGGATGTAAAAAAGAATTAAAAGGGCTGGGAGTTTGGCTCAGTGCCTTAAGCGCCTGCCCTGGCAGTCGCGAGGTTGTGAGTTCAATCCCCAGTGCTGCAAAAAAAACAAAAACAAAACAAAACAAAGCAAAAAACTTTAAAAGAATTAAGATGTGTTATATCTATGCACCAACCACCCACATGGAATGTAAGCACTATGTACTACACTCATATACTAATAAACTAAGATAAAAAATAAAAAATATGGAATAAAAAAACCCAAAAGTAGTAGATGCTCATTACAGAAAATACCAATATTCACAAGCATACCAAAATATGAATCAGGGATACCTGTGAGTGGTAGGATTGTGGTGACTTTTTTGGTCATAAGTATGTTAAATCAGAAACTATGAAGGTTGTCAGTGTTACCTTACTTGTAAGAGTGTGTGTACGTATGGGCCTGGGGGTATAGCTGAGTGGCATAAGTGCCTGCCTGGCAAGCACAAGGTCCTGAGTTCAATTGTCAATACCAAAAGAAAAGAAAAGAAAAGAGAATGTGTGTATATACACAGGTACACCACAGCTGTACATAGATTCTGGTAGGAGACATGAAGTTTTTGGAATCAGAAAAAAAAGATGGTTTATTATGGCAAATTCTACATGGAATGGGCTGAACTACAGAAGACCCTAAAATCATGAGACTTAGCATATATAGGGTCTGCTGTCACATCTGCTCGCCATGTTCTCTAGAAAGAGAGTGGTTACTCATTAAGCAAATCTCAAGTTGAGAGGGAAAGGTCACTAAGATTAGTACAGCAGAATGTAAGCAGATGTGCCCAGGGACAGGAAGTAAAAAACTTTACTCTCCCACATTGCTCTGATGGTCTCTTATCTTTAGGGTGACACCATGTTTGCCTTCCAGGGCTTCCGATCTTAATCCACCATCAGTGTTCTTTGCCCAGAAAGCCTGAACCACGCAAACATGTCACAGCATTTATGGAGAATTATTTCCTGACAAGGATTTTCCCCTATTGTTAAAAATTAGTTTTAATCTGATAGACCAAAGGTGGTAGTCGTTGTAAGTTAATAGTCATTTTACTTTGTCTTTTATTTTCTCCTAATGTGTGTTGGGCTGTTATGCCCTCTTAGGAAGTGGCTTCTTCACTGTGAAATGATTTTTATTGGTCCTAAATAAGATCTGAGAATGTCTTTGCTTTGTCTGATACTCTCTTCCTTTTCACATAGAACTTCCCTAAGCACCATTCTTTCTTACTACGCATGCTCAAACCTGGATACCTATGAATGTGCACACATGTAACACTCAATTCTTAAAGCGTACTGTTTCAGAGTGATCTTGAATGTGGTCTGAAATGTTTATCACCTAATTAGGAAAGGAAGGACAGAGCTGCTGTTTAGCAGCAAGCTTTTATTTCTCTTCTGTATATAACACTGCTATTCCTTTTCTTTTCATTCACAGTGCAAGCTATTTCTATTTTTAAAAAACCAAACAATGAATTGTACTTAATGTTGTCAAGACATGTGGCCCTAGGTAATGAATGTAGCCCTTTTTTTTTTTTTTTTTTTTTTTTTTTTTTAAACCCAAAGGAGCGGAAGGATGAAATTGCCACCATGGAGACCATCAACAATGGCAAGTCCATCTTCGAGGCACGCTGGGACATCGACACTTCCTGGCAGTGCCTGGAGTACTTTGCAGGCTTGGCCGGGTCCATGGCTGGTAAGCTTTTGCCTGGCCTGAGCAGCTGGCAAAGGGCAGAAGTGCAGAGTCTGGTGGCAAAGGGCAAAGACTTGGAAGTAGGACGGGCCGGGCTTCGAGGCCTGCGTTCATCACCTTCTACTTGGGTAGTCCAGGAATTACTTGATCTTTCCTTATCTAAACTGGAGATAATGATCTCTGATTTCCTGGATTGGTGTAAAGTTGCTGAAACACCACTTCTCACAAGAGTCAGCATGTGGTGTTTGCCAGCTTCACCAATTTAGCAAAAAGCTCTATAAAAAATTACAGAGTTTACAAATCACACTGAAAGGTTTGTAGGGCCCAGCAGGGCTGTGGGAGCCAGAAGTTGGGGACTCTGCCCCTCTTACAGAGGCCGCCCCTTATTTCCATTAAAAAACAAAAACAAAAACAAAAAACTGTTACCCAGTGGAGGTTCAGGAAAATTTTAGAGAGTTAGGACCAGCATGTGTTTGAAGGAGAAGTAGGGTTTTGTATGTGGGGAAACTGAGGCTGGCGTCCTGGGAGCCAGGTCTTGGGAGCAGTGGGGCGCTGGTCTGCTGGGAGTGTGGGTTGGGTGGGGCGCTTGTGCTGGGGTTGGTCAGACTTGGGCAGTACGGGATGTTCTTTCCCTTCGTCCTCTGTTTATCCTGCAGGCGAGCACATCCAGCTCCCTGGTGGATCCTTTGGCTACACTCGCAGGGAGCCCCTTGGCGTGTGTGTGGGGATCGGAGCCTGGAACTACCCCTTCCAGATCGCCAGTTGGAAGTCAGCCCCGGCTCTGGCCTGCGGTAAGAGGGAGCCAGACTTACTGTGTGGCCCCTGCACTTGGTCTCTGTTCTCTGCCCCTCACCTTTCAGTCACCCTGCTCCTCAAGGCAGAGGGGTCTGGGATGTTCAGACCTTGGAGGACATGGGTCCATTCCTGCCTTGCCTTGTTGTCGTGACCTCATGGCCATCTACTACTCGCTGCCCTGTAGAGTCTGCCTGAGAGACCTGCCTGCTTCAGCCACCTCTCCAGAGGCGCCACCCATTCCCCACAACCTTATTAAAGACACACATATCTCTAGGTATTACTGTGTTTTACTTATCCAATTTATGTTTTTACTTATTTTACAATGCCAGGAATTCTAATTTTTTTGGTTTTTGTTTTGCAGTACTGGGGATTGAACCCAGGGCCTTTGCACTGAACTCTGTCCCCAGCCTTCTTTTAATTCTTTGAAACAAGGTCTTTCCAAGTCACTAAATTGCCCAGGCTGGGTACAGATGGGTGATCTTCTTGCCTCACACTCCCAGAATGCTGGGGTTACAGGTGTCCACCTCCACCTCTGGCTCTAATTTTTGAAGAAAGAGAGAAAAAGAAAAGAAAAAATTTTTCCTGCTAAATTGAATTTATTTTGTGCTTTCTGGGCAATAATGTGTAGTACTTAGGAGTGTGACTTGATTTAGGAAGCAGAAGATAAACTCCCTTCTTCGTTGGTTTTTAAGAGAAGTGATATACAAGGCTCCCATGAGAGTAGCTTTTGCTGACCAACTACAAAAATGGTTTTCTTATTCTATTTAAAGAAAAGACTATAGGGGAAAAAGCTTATTTTCTCTTAGAAAAACTAATGTTAGAAATGCATGGCTGTTCGGATATGGTGTGGGTGCACTCCCTGAGTCACCAGTGCAGGTTCCTGTCTCAGCACCTTGCTGTGCAGAGGCCCCGTGAGAGGAGGATGCCAGGCTCGAGTCCCCAACTTTGCACACTCTCCCCAAGTGACTCTTCCTGGTCTTCAGTTTCAACTTTTACAAAATGAGACGTAAGTCATGCGTGGTGGCTCATGCCTGTTAACTCAGCATCTGGGAGGCTGAGGCAAGAAGATTGCCGTGAGTTTGAGCCAGCCTGGGCTGCATTGTGAGTTCAGGGCCAACCTGAACTACATAGTAAGATCTTGTCTCAGAAGACAAAGTCAGCATATATATGAATGAATGGAACTGACCATACCACTTCATTCTGCTGTTGAAAATGTTAGATCTTAACCACTTAGCAGTGTACTCTGAGCATCACTCTGGCAGTGAGTTTATTTACACACTAACTATCCCAACGGTCATTTGGGCAGGTGTTATTTCAACCAGCCAATTCCTGAATTGGATAAATTTGATAAAATTGTCATTTTTAAAGGAAAATGGATGCAACTTGAGAGACTATACTCACAAGTGAAATAAATCAGACATGATGTGTAAACATATTGTCTCACTGGTGTAAGAAGCTAAAACTATATATATATATATATATATATATATATATATATATATAAAATGCAATGTATATACCATTGTCATCCTGTAATTGTGTTTTGAAATTTTGTTTTATTTTTTTCTCTTTAAAATAAAATAGATTTGAAAAGAAAAAAAGTTAAAAAAATAAAATTGTCATTTTTGTATTTCCTGTTAATTACAAAAATTAACGAAAAAATATGCAAAGTTTTGGTCATCCTGTATTTAAATATTTGGCCCAGTAGGTGGTTAAATGTGAAAAGGCCTTGGTGTGCAGAGGTGTTGTGTTACTGTTGGAGAGGGGCAACTATATGGTCTGTTTAGTGAGAGAAATCAAGGTAGAAAGGACAAAATACATCTGTTATTAATAATGGTTTTAGTCTAGGATTTGGTAGGGGGGGTAACAAACAGAGTTGTCGCTGTCCTGCCCTCAGAAGATCACAGTGTGAAGTCTTGTTGTGTGGTTTCTTGGCTTTGCCCAGGTAACGCCATGGTCTTCAAGCCCTCCCCCTTCACGCCCGTTTCTGCCGTGCTCCTGGCCGAGATCTACACCCAAGCGGGGGTACCTCCCGGGCTTTTCAACGTGGTGCAAGGCGGGGCAGCCACTGGTCAGTTTCTGTGCCAGCATCCTGACGTGGCGAAAGTCTCCTTCACTGGAAGTGTGCCCACCGGCGTAAAGGTGACGATGAAGCCAGTACTAGTTAACACAGTCGCCAGCGGACTCAATAAAGCCAGTCCTACTTAGCACACATTTGGAGGCTCTGCTTTGTATAAGGAGCGGGGCAGGAGGCACTAATGGGGCTGGGGTCTACAGTGTCCTGGGAAGTGCATAGGTGGGATGTCTGTGCTAGGTCTGCTAAGGCGGTAGCCACGCCCTCCTGCCTGGGGAGGTGACATGTCTGAGGGCAGAGGCCTGAGCTGCCACTTTTGTGTGGTGACTTAATTCCATGGATTGGATTGGAGGAAGGGGATTTTTCTTAGATTATTTCTGATTCATGATTGTGACCTGAATTTGTGTTCTGAGCTCTAAACACAGTAAAAGCTACAGAAGAAAATTCCTGGCAACCACACCAGTATGTTTTAAGTGAATGGTGGTGAATCTATGTCCCACAATAGGCTGTTTGTATCACTGAAAGCTCTGAAAGGTTCACCATCACTGTTTATATTTGTTTGTTTGTTTGTTTGTTTATTTTCCTTGGTACCAGAACTCATGACCTTGTGCTTGCCAGGCAGGCACTTTTGCCGCTGAGCTAAATCCCCGCCCTTTCCATCACTGTTTAAAATGAACTCTTTCTTCAGGCTTTGAAGTACTGTACACTTCCATGGGTTCTTAATATTTTAAATAGATGAAAGGCAAAGTACACTGATGAGAGTAAAGTAGTAGGTCACACACAGCTGTCAGCGACTTTGTAGGGTCAGGGTTAGTAGACATAGCATATAATCTAACCAGTGTCAGACTTCTTCTGAATGCTTTATTTTTGTTCTGTCAGATCATGGAGTTGTCAGCAAAAGGAGTCAAACCTGTCACCCTGGAACTTGGGGGCAAATCTCCACTCATCATCTTCTCAGACTGTAACATGGAGAATGCTGTGAAGGGGGCAATGATGGCCAACTTCCTCACACAAGGCCAGGTACGGGCTCATCCCTGGGGAGGCTGGGAAGGAATCACCAGCCCTTCATCTGACGGCATACTCTGGAGTATTGTTTTGAAATGCTTTCAGGCCTAATAGAAGCGTTCCAAAGTAGTAAAAAGAATTCCCGTGCACCCTTGAACTGGATTCTTCTAATATTAAAATGTTATCACTTTTACTGTATCCTTCTCTTTACCTGTCTGTACACAAACATATATGTGTTAAGTATTTCTGAACCACTTAAAATGTTCCTAAAAACAAGTGCATTCTTTTCCATAGCACAGACACTTATGGAAATCAATAAGCTAGTATCAGTTGGGCTCTATTTTGTTTGTTTGAGACAGAATCTCACTTTGTCATTCAGGCCAGCCCTGAACTCTTTCTGTAGCCCAAGCTGACCTCAAACTCATGGTGATTCTCTTGCCTTAGCCTCCTGAGTGCTGGGATTACAGGAATATGCCATCATGCCCACCTGTAGGGCTCTGTTACCCAATCTGTAACCTTTGTTAAAATTTCACCATTTGTTTGACTCATGTCTCTTTAGTAAAGGAAAACAAAAAAGTATGTAGTTTTTGCTGGCACAGGGTCCAAACAAAGACAATAAATTGCAGTTATTTGTCTTCTCTGCCTTTTTTTCCATTCAAAGTTATTTTTAAAATTGTACATATTTATGGGGTACAGTGTAATAACTTGGTACACATATATAACATGTAGTTATCAAATCAGATAATTCACATTAGTCCTTCTGTCTTTAATTTCCTTTACTTAGGAAGGATTCTTTAGTTATTGTCTTTTATGACCTTGGCATTTTTAAAGTATACAGGCCATTTACTTTCTAGAATGTTCTGCATTATAGGTCTGTCTGATGTTTCATGTTAGGCATTTTTGGCAAAAAAAAGTCCAAATGTGCTGTTATGTCCTTCTTTGAGGGTGTTGACTCTCATCAATTGCTTAAGGGAGGTCACTATAGTAACCAGGTTTTTGTGTGTGTTTATCTTTTTTATTTTTTAAAAATTTTTGAGACAGGGTCTCACCATGTAGTTTAGACTAGCCTTGAACTTACTGTGTAGCCCAGGCTGGCCATAAGCTTGCAGTGATCCTCCTGCCTCAGCCTCCTGAGTGCTGGGATTACAGGTGTGTTGCACCATGCCTGGCCATGAGAGATACTTTGAGACTGTTCTGTTCCTCATCAAGCTTCCTCTCCAGTAGTTTTATTATCCGCCAGTGATGCTTGCTGAAAGTTTTTATTATGGTTGTTACCAAATGATAATTTTATTATGGTTGTTCCATTGTTCCTGGTGTATTTATCTGTCCACCTTTTGGTGTCAGAAGGAACGTTCCTTTCTCCTGTTTTCCTTCGCTATTTATATATTTTTATTTCATTCTGTTGATTATAATCCACTAGTATTATTGTTCATTTGGATGCTCAAATAATTGCATAGTTGGCTGATGGGGGTCTATCTGTCCCCTGGTGATACATTCTTTCTTCAAATACTTTGATTTCTGGCACAGTAAGGTGTTCCAGATTCATCTTACTCTTTCCCTGACCGGACCCTGTAGTCAGCCATTTCTCTGGGAGCTCTGGTTTACTCAGTGGCAGATAGCATTTAAAAACCATGAGTGGCGCTGCTGCTGGGGTATTGGTGCTCCCAGGCCCTTGCTCGAGAGTGCTAGGACCTACATGTTTGTGTGCATGTGTACATACATCTGTGTCTGTGTTTGTGTGATATTAATACCCACAAGTTCAAACAGAAACTTCCAATTTTAGTCTAATATCCTAATGGTTCGGTTGGCCTTCTACATTTCCATATTTGTAATTTCCTTTTCTGGCAGTAAGAAATTTGGCCCCATTACCCACAATATGTTTATTTAATTCCTTAGTCCTTAAGCCAAGTATGGTGATTCCCGCCTGTATCTTAGCACTCAAGAGGCTGAGGCAGGAGGATCACCATGTTTAAGGCCAGCCTGTACTCATAATAAGACTTTGTCTCAAAAACAAAAACAAAACCAAAACAAACAACAGCAACAACTTTCCTTAGTCTTGAATACTTTTGTAGTAACCTCAGATTTGTGAATCTATACCACTGTGAAAAATAAACCCTCTAGTTGGAGTTCAAGTAATTCACAGTTCCTTTTGTCTTTAGCTTGAGAGGATAGTCAAAGTCCTGTGTTCACCTGTTACCTGGATCTGTTCCTCCTTTCTTACCCTGCTTTCAGTATGATTATGATACTCGTTTCAAATAACAGACTTAATTGTTTTTGCTAGTATTTCATTTGGGGTTTATTTTGCCTATCCTTGAAGACTTTAAATACCTGTTTCCAGCTGGGTATGATGGTGCATGCCTATAATCCCAGCACTCTGGGAAGCTAGGGAGGAAGATCACAAGTTAGATCCCAGCCTGGGCAACTTAATGGGATCCTGTCTCAAAATCAAAAATAAAAGGGTGAGGGGTGGGAGTGGGTCTGTGGTATGTCCTAGGCATACCAAACGAAAAAACCTATTTTGATTAGGCAAAATAATATTGCGGTTCTAAATATTAGAATTTTTAAAAAAATCCACACTTAAAACCATGTTTCTACTGTGTTTCTGTGACATTCCTGATCATCCCCATTGGTCGCCACCCTAATTTATTTCTGGTTTTTCTTTTCTGTGCCTATTTTTGTACAAGTGATCAGGTACATTTGTATCTCTTGTTCGCTTTTGTTTCTTCCACACGAGGTAACATGTTAGAGGCACTCTTGCCCTTTGCTCGTTTCACTTCTTATGTCCTGGAAACCACTCCCTATCATTTTACAGAGATCCTTATTCTTTTTCATCGCCGCATGCTCCCGCTGCTTTTCCTTGTGAGCCATGTAGGTCGTTCGCAGTATTTTGCAGTGCTGCAGTGAATGAATGACCTTACACACATGTATTTTCATATTGTTTGACACGTATTTTCAGAGACCCTCCTAAAAGTGATAAAGGTAGGTAGAATTTTTGTGACAATTTTCAAAAATAAACATTATGTGTCCTTTCATTATACAACCCAATATTATTAACTCTGGTCATCATGCTGTGGATTAAATGTCTAGAATTATTCATACTACGTAAGTACATCTTGTACTCTTTGACATATATCTCCCCAGTTCTCTCCTACTTGCCCTCTGATAAACAGCATTATGTTCTCTGCTTCCTTGTATTCCATTTTTTAGATTCCATGTGTAAGTCAGATTGTGTATGGCGTATTTCACTTCACGTAGTGTTCTGCAGGTTGATCTATAAATGTTTCTTTCTTCATTTATTCGTTGAGGAACACATAGATTGTGGAGTCCATAGATTAGCTATTGTGATTAACATTGCAGTGAACGTGGGAGTTCAGATACATCCTCAGAGTACTGATTTCATTTCTTTGGGTATATACCAAATAGTGGGACTGCTGGGAGGATATGCTAGTTTTATTTTTATTTATTTATTTATTTTTTTGGTACTGGGAATTGAACTCAGGACCTTGTGTTTGCCAGGCAGGTGCTTATGCCACTGAGCTGTATTGCTGGCCTTACTTTTAATTTTTGAGGGACTATATTCCACAATGGCTATTCCAGTTGAAATTCCCATTAAGAATGTACGAGCGTTCCCTTTTTTCCACATCCTTGAAAACATTTTTAAAAAATCTGTTTGATAATAGCCATCCTAACAGGTGTGAGATCATACCTCAGTGTGGTTTGGATTTGCATTTCCCTGATGATTAGTGATGCTGAGCATCTTTTCATACCTGCTGGTCATTGTTGTGTCTTTGGAAAAAGTATCTGTTCAGGTCCTTAGTTTTTAAATGAGGTTTATGTGGTTATTTTGGCTGTTGAGTTTTTTACATATTTCGACTACTTTTTTAGAAGCAAAATACATATAGCATTTTCCATTTTAATTCATGTATTCTACAGATTGCAGTTTTTTAAATTTTTGCATGAAATTCATATATATAACCTAGAAAAATTTAAGGAAGAGGAATTTTCTATTCTGTTCATTAGTTTTGGAATACTGCTTTTTTGAGCAGTGTTATGTTCATTTTTATGGGGCATCTAGTGATTATTTGTAATTTTAGACCCAAACATTCACTGAAATGCTTTGTTTTAAAAAGTAGGTCTGAGACCATACTGCCTAATCTTTTCTTTTTCTCTTTTTTTTTTTCCCCTAATCTTATTTGTTTTGTTTTGAGGCAGCGTCTCACAATGCAGTCCAGGCTGGCCTCAAATTTGAGATCCTCTTTCCTCAGCCTCCCAGATGCTTAGGTGCAGGTGTGTGTCCCCGAGCCTGGCTCTCTTCTATTCCTATTCCCAAAGCTCCTCCCGTTCCCCTCCCACTCTTGAACTACACAGCAGACTGAGCAGCTGATAGGAAGGAATAGGGGAGGGCATTGGTCATGCAGACCCACTGGTGGCCTTAAGAAATTTAAACAAAGTAGAAATTAACTTTTATCTTAAAACACAGATTTATGATTGCTGGTGGTATGTCCAAAATTACATGTACAATCCTTCCAATTCAGTACAGGTACAAGTTTTATTTAGTATTTTTGCAGTGCTATGGATTGAACCCAGTGCCTCTGCACTGCACTACATCCCCTGCTATCTTTTATTTCTTTATTTTGAGTCAGGGTCTCTCTAAGTCACTAAGTTGCCCAAGCTGGGATCGAGTTTTCTATCTTCCTGCCTCAGCCTCCCGGAGTGCTGGGATTATAGGTTTGTGCCGCCATCCCCCTTCAGCATGGACAATTTTTAGAAATGAAAATATCCTTTAAAAAATGTGCCGTGCCTCTTTCAAGTGTAAAGCTATTAGCTTACTTTTCTTTTTTCCTTTCGCTCTTTGTCCCTTACGCATATTTATATCCTTTAGGTTTGCTGCAACGGCACAAGAGTGTTTGTGCAAAGGGAAATTCTTGATAAGTTCACCGAAGAAGTGGTGAAACAGACCCAGAAGATAAAAATTGGAGATCCCCTTTTGGAAGATACAAGAATGGGTCCACTCATCAACCGGCCGCACCTGGAGCGGGTCCTGGGCTTCGTCAAGTTGGCAAAGGAGCAGGTGAGAAGTGAGCGGAGGCTGGGCAGGGTCCCGGCATGTGCCCTTTCCCGTGCTGCTGTGCGCTGGCGGGGAGTGTCCCTGAGCGGCCCCCGCTTTGTGTCTGTTGGTTTGCTCGGGATGCACATACCCTTTCAGGAACGCATTGGGGTTGTATGTTTAATGCAAAAGATGCATTCTTTTTCCTTTCTTTGGCAGGGTGCTAAAGTGTTATGTGGTGGAGACCTGTATGTACCTGAGGATCCCAAATTAAAAGATGGATACTACATGAGACCTTGTGTATTAAGTATGTTTTCTTGTTTACTTGTAAGTGATTTGAATTAAATACTGAGTAGATAGAAGTGAATATTTAGCAAAATTGTATGTAGTATAAAGCAAGAGTTGGCAAAACTTGTGTTCCCGCTACTTGGGTTTAAAAAGTAGAAATGCCCCATCCACTCTGAAGCCTTCTGGGTGCTATTCCCTTAGAGGAGCCATACGTTTTAGTTTACCTGGGACAGCATCTGTTGTGCCAGAAGTAGGGAGAACAAAAGAAATGAAAGTGAAAAGTTCAAAAAGAAAAATGTAGCATATGAGTTTTTTGTTTTGTTTTGCTTTGCAAAACAGAGAGATTGAATCCAGGGCCTCTGTACTGAGCTACATCTTCAGTCTTTAAAAAAAAAAATTTTTTTTTTCTTTTGGAGACAGTCTCACTAAGTTGTTACACTGGTTGCACTGGGCTCAAACTTGAGATGCTCCTGCTTTAGCCTTTCAGAGTACTGGAATTATAGGAGTGAGCCACCATGTGTGACTGCAAGGGTATGTTTGATCAAAATTTAAGAAATGAATTTAATTCCTCAATAGAGAAAATAATGTTTTTTTATTTGAACTATCAAGTATTAATGTAATAAAGCCAATTTGTTAGGTAATGTGTTAGTCTTTTTAAAAATTATGTAGTTTCATAATTTTTAGCATCTTTTTTCAGGAGTCTTAAAACTCTCCTGGTTTGAGAAATGTTCTTATATGTCAGCTACTCCTTTACTTTATTTTATTTTATTTTATTTTTGAGACAAGGTCTTGCTGTGTAGCCCAGGCTAACCTTGAACTCACAGCAATTCTCCTGCCTCAGCCTCCTAAGTGCTGGGATTACAGACATGAGCCACCATGCCCGGCTGTAGATGATTATTTTCAAAGAATTAGAATATAGTAAACCATCTTTAAACACAGCCTAAATATTTCCTAATCTGCTTTTCAAGATAAAGCGTATTGTGACCCACAGGTGACTAGCATGCTATATAAAAAATAGCATCTAACAAATCTCTTAAGAGATTTAAGAGTTGTTGTCTTTATAGCTCAGGAAGTAGTTGGTTTTTAGTCTTTGGCTAAAAAAGAGCTGGTGTTTGTAGTAGGGTTCTGAAGCTCTTTTTCTGGGCCCATATTGTTTACATGTATAACACAGCCGTACAAACAACATATCTCACTCCACACAGTGATTGCCAAGATCGAGAGAAGCTGTTGCTTAGGTCCAGTGCCGATATGTACATGCACCCCTTTCTTTGAGACTCACTGGGGTTCAGTATTGGACATATGAATATATGAACTTTTTTGGTAATGCATATTTTAAAATGTCAACTATGAGTTAAATCACTTTGGGGAATTAACCACCTAAAAGAATTTAAGTATGTTTTAATGTAAAGCGAATACTCCCACAACTCCCTATCCCTTCCACTTCCTGTCTTCCGCGCGCTCCCTTCCCGCTTCCCTCCTCTTTCCATGTCCTTCCCTCCCCGGCCCCCTCCTCTCACACTAAGAAAATATGAAAAAGTATAAAAACAATTATTATATAACATTTTAATAGAAGTCAGTATGATTATATGCAGTTTTATATCATTTTCAGTGTTTTATCATGAACATTTACACCATCTTTTTTTTTCCCAAAACATGACTTTTGGTGCTTCACGAAAGTTTACCATGAGGATGAGTATAGTTCATGTGATCATTTCTTACATTCTGGCTGCTTAGTTTATTGCGTCTTGTTTTTACTATTTTAAGTAAGGTCATGCTGAACTTTCTTGCAAGTAAATCTTTGTTACCACATTAGCTATTTTATTATGATAGACTCAGAAAGGTGACTATTTCTATTTATTTATTTTGGTATCCGGGTTCAAACTCATGACCTCGCACTTGCAGGCATGCACTGTGCCACTGAGCTATACTCCCGGCCCTGACAGATGGATTTAGAGTTATTCAGAGTCTATGCTTGTTTAATGTATATTGTGAAATTGCCACACAGAAAAGATGTTAAGTTTATATCCACACTGGCAATGTCCTACTGAATTTTTTCTAGTAATGTATTTTATTGTTCACTGGGAATAAAGTACTTTTAAGTTTCAGAGGTTTCACTGACTTTGGATTTTATAATAAATGTTTGCAGCTAATTGCAGAGATGACATGACCTGTGTGAAAGAAGAGATCTTTGGACCAGTCATGTCCATTTTACCATTTGACACAGAAGCCGAGGTTCTGGAACGAGCCAACGATACCATGTTTGGACTTGCAGCTGGCGTCTTTACCAGGTATGTGGAGGAGTACACCTGAGGCAGCTTTGGGGCATGGGGCCACAGTGGCTGCCTTAGTGTGTGATGAGTCTGACTCCTCGCTGGAGTTTTCCATCGCTTAGGACCATCCGTGTTTTGTGTTTGCTTCAGTTGAAGTCAGAAGATGCCAGAGTAGCACTTTGTAGTTTACCCTAAATGTCCAGAGGACCCTGGTTAAGTTTAGATTGACCTCTAAGCTTCGTTGCTGAAAATTCCGTTCTCTTGTATGTTCATTGAATAAACATTTAAAGTTTAATGTAAAGCATTGGGCTAGGTGTCTATTGAAAGCAATTCCCTCATGCCAAGGAATTTGAAAACCTGTAAGTGTATAAATCCTGGAGTCAGGTGTGGTGGCTCACACCTGTAATCCTAGCATTCAAGAACTGAGGCAGGAGGATCGCCACAAGTTCGACGCCAGCCTGGGCTACATAATGATTTCATGGCCAACCTGAACTACATGGTGAGACCCTGTCGCAAAAAAACAAAAACATACTGGACAGTCCTCTTCAAAAAGTATGGTTTTTAGGGGCATTTGAGTAGTGTCTCACTGGAATGCAAGTGTTTTTCCTGTTGTTGGATATTTAGGATGGTTGTTTCAGTTTTAACTATGCTAAGTAATATGACTCATCTTTATACATAAATTTTAAGGCAAAAGATGATTTGGGAGCCAACTTTGTTTGAAAATGCCTGCATACTTCTTGGTTATAGACCAACGTTGCTTAAGTCTTTGGCAGTTTTCTAAGGCTGCTTTGCACTGGGAAGTGTGTTGTTTGTTTAGTGACCCAGAGGTCAGTTGTTCTGTGGCTTTGTGGTCCGAGACTTGGAAGAGAAGCCCAAGTCTCCCTCGAGGCCCTGATATAATAGTTTTCTTTTGAGTGCTGAAGAAAAGATTGGGACTGAGCTTTTTAAATTTGTGGATAGAGACAGCAAAGTGCTTTTGCTTTGCTTTGTCACCTCAATACAAACAAAATCCAGTCACAGAAGAAGGTAACCTTAGTACACTACTAACCTGTTCTTTTTAACAACCCTACTGGGATACTGCACATGCCACATGATTCACTCAGTTCACTGGTTTTTAGTTTATTTACAGAATTGTGCAACTAGCACTGCAATCTAATTTTGGAATGTTTTCAGTGTATTTCTTCATCCTAAGAAGAAACTGTGTGCCCATTGGTAATGATTTCCAGCCAGATGTGGTGCATGGCTGTAATCTCAGCACTTAAGAGACTGAGGCAGAAGAATTGCTGTGAGTTCCAGGCCAGTCAGGGTTGGAAAACCTAGTGAGACCTTGTCTCAAAACAACAAGAAAAGAGTCACTCTCCATTGCCTCTCCTCTCCAGCCTCGGGAACCACTTATCTACTGTCTGTCCCTATGGGTTTTCCTATTCTGAAAAACATTTTATGGGAAGAGAGTCATATAATGTGATTTGTGACTTCCTTTTTTTGAGACAGGGTTTCAGTATATAATATAGGTTGGCCTAGAACTTACTGTGTAGCCTCAACTTGTCTCAAATTCATGATCCTCCTGTCTCAGCCTCCTGACTGCTAGGATCACAGTTGTGTGTCACCATATGCAGCCTATTTTTAGTTGTTTTTTTTTTTGAGACAGGGTCTCTTTGTAGTTCAGGCTGGCCTTTAACTCAGTATGAAGCCTAGGCTGCCTCAAGCTTGCAGTGATCCTCCTGCCTCACCATCCCAAGTACTGGTGTTACAGGGGTATGCCACCCTACTTGGCTTATTTTTATTTTCTTGATTATCTTATTTGCAGCACACATTTTTAAAAATTTTGATAAAGGCTGATTGTTCTTTTTTTGTGTGTGGTCTGTTACTTCTGATGTCACAGCCATGGAGACTTTGTCTAACCCAAGGACATAAGAATTTATTCCTGTGTTTTCCTCCCAAGAGTTTTTGTAGTCTTTCAGTCCGACATTCTAGATCTGTGATCCACATGAATGAATTTTTGTGTATTGTGTAAGAGAAAGGGATTCATCTTTAGTATTTCCCATGTAAGTATCTAGTTCTCAGACCATTTGTTGAAAAGTCTGTTTTTCCTCACTGGTTTTAGCACCCTTGTTAATATTTATTTTGCAGCTACCTTTTGGATGATACTATAAATCTTAAAATCTGTGCCTATTTTGCCTCAATAATGAAAGATTTTAAAACATTTTAAAGAAACAAAAATCTGGCAAGCTTTTGGAACCCTTAAAACTGGACCCTGACTCTTCCTAGTAAAGCAGTAGTAACCCGATGTGCTTCCCTTGGCAGGGACGTCCAGCGAGCTCACCGAGTGGCGGCCGAGCTGCAGGCGGGAACGTGCTACATTAACAACTACAACGTCAGCCCAGTGGAACTGCCCTTTGGTGGCTATAAGAAGTCAGGTGAGCTGGCCATTGTGACAGCAAACCAGGTGTCAGGAGAGACCGGTGTCCCCAAACCTGCCTGAGTCCCGGTCCTCCAAGGATGCACTGGAGTCTCTGCAAACAGAGGCCAGGCACCTCCAGAAGGTTCTTACATACAGGGAGCGTGGCTGTGAACTGCTTGCTGATGCACATCACAAAAAGCTTTTTCATGGGGGGAGGAGTCTGTGATGACCGTGATCATAAAACCACTCCTCCAAGAGTTCTGTATCAGACTTTGTCCATCAGCAGGGTTTAGGTAAAGTGTCTCTAAAGTATTATCCCAGAAAGCATAGATTAGTTCATGTTCTGTTAGGCCAGATTAGTAATAGTCTCTTAATTTAGCGTTTCACTATGCGTTACAGCCATCATTGTGCTAGTTGATGGTTACAGGAATGTTCCATCCTTCATAACCACACATCACCTCAGTGTGACAGATGTGTAAGTCTGGCCGGCAGCAGTTGGAGGCAGCAGGAATGGAGCTCCTTTCTCTAAAGTCTGTTGCCTGTCGGTGTCCATTAGTTTCCCTTACCACCCTTCACATAGACTCAAAATAGCTTGGCCTTTTAGAAGTGTTGCTATGAGAATCTAACCCCGGGGCACTGTAGCAAATCTTTACAGCCATCACAGTGTCAGCTAATCTATAAACCCTGCTGGACACTGATGAGATAGATGGTGGGTGTTAATTTGACAGCCCCATTTGGTATTTAGTACTATCCCAGCACTCCTACTCGTGCCCTACTGGTATCTCCATGGAGGGGAGAGGGATGCTCAGAGCAGCTGTGCACATAGGCACAGATGCAAGTGGGAAGCATGGTATCCTTGCATTTGGTTCTCACCTTCAGTACAGGGACAGTTTGCTTGGAATCTGCAACTTAGACTCAGCAGGGTAGGGGGTGGGGTGTCCCAGGCCGTGTTTGGTTTCCCTTTGGGCCAGGCCTACATAGAATGAGGGAGAGAAACAGCTAGATCTGCAGAGCAGTGTCTGCCCTAACCTGCTAACCAGCTGTGTTCAGAGACATGAAAAGGAGCAAAGGAGAACAAGGTCTTGCCCAGACCTTTGCGCATGTTCTCCAGAAGTGTGCCCTTTTGGGGACTTGCCTCAGTCTGGGGCAGTGCAGAAGATAGGACCAGCAGGGGACACTGTCCTGTTATCACAGTAACCATATGCACTCGGATGGGACAAGTTCATCAGAGGATACAGAGTGTAATAGCAGGTCACCTGCAGGTTTAGTGTGAAAGGTTCGGGAACTTATTACATAAAGTTTTAAGTTTTAATTTAGCACCTCCTTTCAAGGCTGGAAGGTTGAGAGTTGCAGAGACTGACTTAACACTTAACAGATTATCCTAACAACAATAGCAACAACAAAATCCCAAATGTTAAAAAAATAAATATCCAGAATAGTGGACACCTGAAATGCAGAGTCACAAATTGCTAAGAAATGAGAGCTATATATTTTCCTGTCCTTGTCCCCAGTGATCAGTGGGTCCTACTTCCCATCCAGAGCTCCACAGCTAGGACATGGATAGAGCGCTTTATCCTAAAGTGTTGCGGTTCTGCCTCCCCCACCCCTGAGATGCCCATTTTTAAGGAAGATTGTGACTTTTCAGACATTTTAACAATGGCTCACCTTGGCCCCTTCCCTTCCTTTCAGGATTCGGCAGAGAGAACGGCCGTGTGACCATTGAATATTACTCACAGTTGAAGACTGTGTGCGTGGAGATGGGTGATGTGGAGTCTATTTTTTGAAGCCAGGCTGTGGGATAAGAAAGTTGGCTCTCTTGACCAAGGCAGGATAACTGAGGACCACTTTCAATCCAGATTTTGGTCATTCAGATTTAAAAAGTGGTTTAATGGTATTCTTCATCTTTCAGTCACCTTCCTAACTGAAAATGTGTGTAAGTGCCTTTTATTTAGACAGTAATCAAGGCAGTTTTGATTTTCCTGGCAGCAAATTTCTGTGTAAGGTTTAAAAGTGAGCAACACATTTTCAGAGAACTGGTAGAGTTTAACCAGTAGAGCATAACCACAGTTGTATTTCTTCCACACAGTTCCTTAGCTACAAAATTAACATTGTCAGTTGGTCAGCTGTGTGGAAGACTTTTTCCTGTGTAGTTTCCTAGTAGAATTGGTAGAGATGATTTCTACTCATTGACTTTTTTTTTTTTTTTGTCTCATTATTTCTTTGAGAAAGTTGGTGACTGGGATAGGGAAGGGTTTAGATAATTGACAGGGTCACTTTGATCCCATTCGGCTGTGATGGAGAAAATGTATCTCTGGTCCTAGAACTATAGCTTGCTGCCTTACAGTGCCTGTTAATGCACAAATTGGAAATAAAAATAGAAAAATAAGTGCACAAATTATTTGTATGCTAATGTAGTATAGTGAAAATAAAGTCACACTGTTAATCCTTTTGTGTGTTTGGAACTCATCACACTTTGAAACTAGAGTAGGACAGAGGCTAAAAGCACGAGGCAGGGGGATCTGACTTCCTTGCCGTGAGCACGAGGGGTGGGTGGAGTTGCAGCTCCACTCTTTGTTCTTCCCCATGTGACAGACAGTGCCATCCTGAAAAGTTGTCAGACCCTTGGGACTTTGCGGCTGGGCAGTGGCGCTTCCTTCCCCTGCCTTCTTCCTCCTCTTAGGTGAATAATTAATAATTGTGTTATGGCTTACATCTAGCCCCAAAGCCTCATGCGGTCAGAATGGGGCTTTTGGGGGGTGACTGGATCTAGGGAGTGTGAATGTGGATTAAGGTTGTAACTGAATTAGTCCACTGATAGGTTTAGCATCATTGTGGCTGTGGGTAATGTGAAGGCCCACCCTGGATTTGGGTAGCACCAACTGTATCATTCAGGGTTTACTAGAGAAACAGATATAACACAAGATACACAGATGTATAAGAGATTACAAGATTGGCTTACACTGGTCAGCCACAGAGTTGGATGAGGAAGTGTGCAGAGGGTATCTGCACACTGGAGGCTGAAGGGTCCAGCCCAAGGTCTGGAGCTCACTGCAGTGTCCTGCACAAGTCTATATTAGGTAGCCAATACAGGTCTGTGACAGAACACTGAAGAATCTATGACGACGGCTCAAGAGTCCCAGGCAAAAGCCAAATAGTCTGTGCCAGAAGCCAGGAGAGGACATCCAAGCTGAAGGCAAAGACTGGAGCTCCTCTGGAGAACCATCAATCAGTCCTTCCTCTTCTGCCTTTTATTGTATACAAGTTACTCCCCTAGGTTGGGAGGAGCACTCACACCATCTGTCTGCCCTCCTCTTGCGCAGGCTGATGATGTTACAAAGTGATGATGTTACAAAGTAGGGACCCTGGCCCCCTGCTGAATCACTTAGTTAAACTTCTGACCTCAAGTTAATACACCAACCAAAAGGTTTTAGCCTGGATGAGATAAAAGGAAAGGGAGGTTTGCTGTTGTTGCTTCACTGCTTGCTTCTGGTGTTTCCTGCCTGCCCTGCCATGGACAGTTTTTCCTCTGCCGTTCCCCTCTGCCATGCCACCTTGCCTTTGAGCCAACCATCTGTGGACTGAAACCTCTACCAACTGAACTGAAATAAACCTTCCTCCTTTAACTTGTGAGTGTTGGGTATTGTGTCTCAGCAATAGGAAAAGTAACTAAGACAAATTACTGCCATAGTAGTCAGAGATACATGATGTCTGTTACTGGACCCATATCTAATTATGTATCAAGGTGGGCAAATGCTATAGTTTTAGAGCTTGGAAACAGTTGAATCATCCTTTTCTGGTGTTTGCTGCTACATAGGATACATGTAACACCGAGTGGAGCCACAGTGGTATCTTGCTCTGAGTCTTAGGAGCCTTGTGCAACATAAATAGCAGGAACTACCTAGGAGAAAACAGGTTTCTGATGGTTCCAATACAGCCAGGGGAAGGGAGCCAACATTTGAGTACTCAGAGAGTCCCTACTGCTACATCCCATCTCATTTAATGCTCATAATAAACCTTTTCTCTTACAGTGATCTCAGGTACTTCCTTATACTGACAGAAAACAGAGAATCCTTTTCCTCATCTTGAGTTGCATTCCTTGGTTCACGGTCCCTTTTATAGTCTAAGCTTGTAATTTAGGATCTTCAGATCTCCCTCTACATCACTCTTTCAGGACACTGTGATTAAACTTAGGTCCTGCCTGAATAGTTTATAATAATTTTCTATCTCAAGATCCTTAATTGTATCTACAAAGTCCTTTTGCCATAAAAGGGAACATTCACGAGTTCTGCCTGTAATCCCAGCACTCAGGAGGCTGAAGCAGGAGGATCACACAAGTTGGAGACCAACCTGGGATACATAGTTCAAGGCTAGTCTGAACTACATAGCAAGACCCTATCTCAAAAAAAAGTTCTGGGAATTAGGATGGAGCCATGTCTGTGGAGGCTATTATTGAGTCCACCCCACCCCTGCATGGTTCAAAGTGTGTTTCAGATATCATTAGCTATTTTACAGATTTAAGAATTTGAACAAATTACGTGAAAAAAGCTACCTTTTTGTTAATGAAGTGTCTCGTAAGAATACAGCCAGCCATTTATATCCTTGAGTTTCACACCTGCAGATTGAACATATTTGTAAACCAAAAACGGCATCAGTGCAGTGGTAGTGTAGCTCAGTGGTAGAGCACTTGTGTCACATGTGCACGGCCCTGGATTTGATCCCTCATACCACACATAAAAATCATACTGAACATGTATAGGCTTTTCCTTGTCATTTATTCTGTATACAACACAACACACCAACTATATACATAGAATTTATGTTTTAATAGGCATTGTATGTGATCTAGAGACAAGAGAATGTGCACAGGTTATATGCAAAGACTTGTACTGTGCCATTGTATATGAGACTAGACCCAGTTCTCCACGGAAGCAGTTCAGATACAGGGAATGGATGCTGAGGGCCACTTATAATAATTAACATGTGCAAAACATACTCCGTTGGCTTACTGTCACTGGGAAATAATACCTGAGATAAAAGAGGAAAGATTTCTCTGGCTCATGGTTACAGAGGTTTCAGTCCATGGTTGGCTGGGTCCCTTGTTTCTGGGCCTGTGGTGAGGCAGAACATCATAGAAGAGCACAGTGGAGCAAACTTGCTCACCTCATGGCAGCCAGGAAGCAGAGAGGGGAAGTGGCCAGGGACAAGATGGACCCTTGAAAGACACATCACCAGTGACTTGCTTCCTCCAAATAGGCCCCTTTTCTAGTTTCTGACCCCGAAAATCATCCATTAAACTGTGAATTTTTCCATGGATTAAACTGATGAGGTCAGAGACCTTTGAGTCAGTCACCTCCAAAGGCCCCATCTCTGAACACTGCTGCATTGGGGACCACGTGAGTGGGGCCTGCTTCATATCCAAACCATAAAACATGTTGAGAGACATACTGACTTAACCAAGAAGCCAGGTCTTTCTGTGTTTGGGAAATTATGTTATCCAGCTATTTTCCTGGGATAATTTATTTTTCCTGTACTACTATTTTGATTTACTTTCCGTTTTTTTTTTTTTGTTTTTTTTTGAGACAAGTTTCCATATTCTAGGCTGGCTGAACTCACTGTGTAGCTGAGGTTGGCCTTGAATTCATGGCATTCCTCATGCCTCAGCTTCCTGAGTGCTGGGATTACAGGTGTGTGTCACCATACCCAGCTTTTGATTTACTTCTTTTCTCTCTAATCTCCTCCTCCTTCTTCTAATCTCTCCTACAGATCATTGCTGTTAACATTTCTGTGCCTATCTCTCCTAGGACTTACTAGGATTTGCTAATAAACTGGAATCTGATGAGGCCATGTATACAGGGGCCTCCCTCATACACTATTACATTTTTAAGATTTCTTAGATTCCTATACTAAATGTATTGATAGAATTTTTTCTGGAATTTATTAATGCAATAAAAAAAGAAAACGCAGTCTCCTGTGTAGTTCACTCCTTTGCAATAACTTGAGAGTCCTTGTGTCTCTTGGCTTTTTTGCCACTGTGTGTAGAAGTGGTCCCTGACTCGGCCAGACCTTTTACGTACAGAAGGACAGCCACAGGGCCCCTCCTTTCTTCTCTGCTGCACTTTAATTCTTTCACTAGAGGTCCTGGTGCTGCATAAGGTAAGAATCTGGCAGAATGAAAGTTGCACACCACTCCTTTCAGTCATTCATCGAAACTTCTAGAAGGTCACCCTAGTCCTTGTCTGCTTTTTTACAGTGTTGAGGTCTCCACCCCAGCTTCTCTGAAATGCCATCATCCGAGTTGGGCTTTCCTCTGAAATAAAGATGAATCTGTTTTTCTTATACCTAAAGATCAAATATTTTTGTCTTTCTCTTCAAGGTATGTGTGGGGATAGACATCGAAGGTAATAAAAGAGAATTAGCAATTAAATGACAGTGTGAAGAATCATAAAAAAGTAAGATCAGTAGCTAGCCATCTTTTCAAAGGAAATCACATTACCAATCAACTGCATTATCAATCTTATCCTTTAGACGTTGCTACAGCTTTCAGTTACAGTTAAAATTTAAACTTCTTGGCCAGGCAAGATGGCTCATGCCTGTAATCCCAGAACTCAGAAGACTGAGGCAGGAGGATCACTGTGAGTTTGAAGAGAGCCTGAGCTACATGGCAAGACCCTGTCTAAAACCAACTAAACAAATGAACAAAAACCAAGAAACAAAAGACAAATCCCAAAAAACAAAACAAACCCCTAAACGTCTTGCCGTGACCATGGACCTGTCCTTTGTTTTCATCTGCGTCACCCTCTCTGTTCACTCTCATTCCTCCACCAGGCTTGTTCCTGCCTCAGGGACCTCAAAACTAAAATTACCGTTCCCTCTTCTTAGGGCATGTTTTCTCCAGAACTTCACCTTGCAGGCTCTTTAAAGCAAAAACTAAAACTCTACCTCCTTAAAACAACAGTAGTCACAGCATACACCTTATCTTATTGCCTTATTTCATTTAATTTCTTTCTTTTTTTTTAGACAAAGTTCAGGCCAGCTTTGAACTTTGTAGCCCAGCCTGGCCTCGAACTTTCAGCGATCCTTCTGCCTCAGCCTCCTGAGTGCTGGGATTATAGGTGTGTGCCACCGTGTCCAGCTTATTTTGAAGCATTTATTGCTATTTGAAATTATTTAAATGCTACTTGTATCTTCCTTTATTGGAAAGAAACTGCGTGGGAACTCTGGGCTGCTAGACAGTAACAGAACAGTGCTTGGATCGGTGCTGCTCAGTGTGGCTCGGGCCGGCAGCACCTGCTTCTGAGTCCTGTTCCCACCTCAGAGCTGTGAATCTGAATCTGCATTTTAATAAGAATATCAGGTGGTTCATAAGCACAATAGTTTGCCAGGCAGTGCATTTAGAGCAATGGTTCTCAACTTTGACTGCACATTAGAGTTGTTCAGAGACAGTATTTAACATTACTGAGAGGCTAAGTGAATTGTTCTGGGCATCTGGAGTCTTAAAAGATCCCCAGATGAGTTTAATGGGCAGTGGGCTGAGAACTGCTGCAGATACACTAATATTTCGTGTATTACCTATGTACAGTTCCTACTAGTCACATGTAATTACTTACATTTAAACTAATTAAGTGACTGAGCTCATCAGTTACTCTACATTTCAGGTACTCGGTACCTGCACTCTTCTATGATGTTCTGCCTCACCACAGGCCCAGAAACAATGGACCCAGCCAACCATGGACTGAAACCTCTGTAACCATGAGCCAGAGAAATCTTTCCTCTTTTATCTCAGGGTACTGGTTACTATGCTGGACAATGCAGATACAGCATATTTCCATCATGTCAGAAGGCT
>RJWM01028847.1:0-24976 GCA_004363535.1 Dasyprocta punctata | reverse complement strand
GGAACAATTAATACTCATATGATTGGATCAATCTTGCATGTCTATATCTGTTAATGTAAGAAACCATTTTAAAGATAACGATGCGCAAATTGCAACCATTGTCAAGCTTCTATCTTCTGGTTTTGTAAACCTGCAATGTTGTGTATTTACTCTAGTTGTTTGCTTGTCTCTTTTGCTTGTTGTTTTTACTATATATGTCATTTTTTTTTTGTTGTTGTTGTTGTAGTTTTGTTTGTTTTGTTTTTCTTCACTCAAATAAAATTTAAAAAATAAATAAATAAATAAAATGCCCCCCCAGAGTAGTACTGATATGCCATGCATTATTGCTTAGCAATAGACAGCTATGATATGCCTAATAAGGAAAATATACATGTTAGATAAGCCTTGTTCAAGCATGAGTTGCAGTGCTGTTAGAGATGAGTTCCAAATTAATTAGCCTACAATTTATATTAAGTGAGGTACCTTTTAACCAGAACACACATAAAACAAATTTATATACTTATCAATTGATAACAATACTATGACAAGAGGCTTGAAAGAACCTAACCTTGTGTTTCTCCTAGGAGCAATAATTCACTATTTGCTAACTCAGTGTAGAAAGAAATTTTGTAGATTATTTCTACAGTGAATAATAATAATTAATCACATATTTAAATCTGAATTACTGTATTCAAAAAAGAATGTGCATTGCTAGCTACTCTCCAAGCACAGTGTAGTAGGTTTTTAAAATGAACTACTCTTATAAAGTAAACTTACTCATTACATGAATTGAATCTTTGATTTAAATCGTCTCACCTTTTGTGAAAAAGATACCTCATACACCTTTAACTGAAAAAGAACTGTGTAATACTAAAAACAATGCTAAAGTTTGGTTTAGGAGGGATAAAAGCAAAAAAATAAAACAAAAACCATTCCTAAAATACTGTTCCTTCACTTTCTACCTACAGATTATCACTCTCATCCACTCCAGTGCCCCCAGGTAATTGCCCTCTTTTCTCTGCTGTCACAGGCTAAGCACACCTGATGCTACAGTGACAAGGAGATTAAGGTTTCTATTTGTTCATTTTCCATGTCCATAGAAGTCCATAGAAGACACAATTCAACAGACACGCGTTTTCCTTCCCTGACACCTGGCAGAACTTTGGAGGGGTATGGCTTTCCCCACCGTTGTTCAGGCAGCAGTTTTGTTGCAGGAGATCAGAGTTACAAGGACTAGCCCTGACAAGGATAGGGAGGAGCGGTGTGTGACTGAATACAAAGACTCGCAGGACACAAATCCATCTTCACCTCTGAAACTTAATGCAAGTTCAAATATGCCCAAGTCTATCCTCCCTTCTGGCACCAATTGTAGGCATGAGTGTCCCAAAGGAAACGTAGAGGCTCAATAGTTCCCTAGAGAGATTTGGAGAACTCGACCAAGCCATCATGATTATGGTTATAATTTATGACAGCCAAAAGATGCAGATTAAATGTCAGCCAAGGGAATAGGCACATAGAACAAGGTGTAGGTG
The DNA here is from genome assembly GCA_004363535.1 of Dasyprocta punctata. Lineage (NCBI taxonomy): Eukaryota > Metazoa > Chordata > Mammalia > Rodentia > Dasyproctidae > Dasyprocta > Dasyprocta punctata. The sequence continues at coordinate 23,465 of RJWM01028847.1, read as the reverse complement.
AAATACAAAACTTCTCCCTGTCTTCCAAGAAATGGTCAGTGAAATCTATAATGTACATTTATGTTTTATGAAATGGAGTTCCTTTCGAGGAATGGACAAACTAATTCTTATTTCAAGACTGCTGCTAGGAGAAACCAGGGATTACCTGTGGGACCCAGAAACCTCTAAGTTACAGATCAATAAATGAACATAAAACTTTTCATTCTCAAAAGAATTACAAAGATGCATTCAACTGTGAAGGAAAAAAGATTTTAAAACCATCTATGAAATTACTAGCCATATTTTCTGGTTAATTCTCTTATTCTAAACTGGAGTGCACTGAAGTGAAAGCCCAAAGCCATCTCTTCTTGCATGAGTGTGCTACGGTAGCCCTAACAAAGAACCATAACCTGGGTGTTTTAAACAACAGAAATTTATTTCTCACAGTTGGAGGCCAGAAGCCCAAGGCTGAGGTGTCAACAGGGCTAGACTTTTCTGAGGCGGCCCTTGGCTTAATGACCACTTTCTCTCTCATTCCTCACATTCCTGAGGATACAGCTCAGTGGCATAGCACTTGTCTGGCAAGCGTGAGGTCTTGAGTTTGATTCCTGTTACCAAAAAAAGAAGGAGGGGGGAATTGATTTCTCACATGGTCTTAGTTTATTCTCATAAAATAGTTACATTAACTTGATCTCACAAGAGACACTTTCTCTATTCTCTTGTGATAAGAAGTTTATGAAAAATTGCCAGATTTTAATAACTACTTGCTAATAAAATTGTGACTCTGATGCTCATTATAAAATGTTTAAAATCATTTAATATTTCATCAAGAAGGACATCAAATGACACTAAAATAAAAATGAATCATATTTGCTTCAAGTGTGGGTATTCTAAGTTTTCTCACTTAAAAAATGCCTCAATAGATTTGCTTTCCCATCTGATAAGTGAGAGTCATGGTCACACGGGACACAGTCATTGCTTTAGTTCCCTGGTACAGCTTAAAAACAGCTCTAAAATAGGCTCTGTTGCTTTTCCTGGTGCTGTAGATGCATCATACTTCATCTGCAATACTGCAGGTGTCTTTTATTCATTACAAAGCAGCTTTGCCATCAAATACCAACAGCAAGCATGCATCAAAACTGAATATCAGGGATGGGACACAGAATAATTGCAAAAGAGCTCTCAAAGTATATAGTAACTGATATTCTTGTTTAAAGACTTCTAGCTTTAAAAAAGTCAGACTATGGTACTAAAGAAGCCTTGAAAATGGACTTCTACACTATATTTTTCTGAAAAAATATGAAGAAATATTTTATTATCATTATCCCCATAATTACAAGACTGCACACAGAAGAAATTAAACACATGGATTCCAGAGTCAAATGCCTAAAGACAAACTCTACGTCCAGCCCTTAGTAGCAGTAAACATTAGGCAATTCTTGGAATTATCTATTTCTTGGTGTCCTGAACTATAAAATACCCGTAGGCACAGTACTTATATTATAGAACTATTGTTAATCAGTTAGAGCGCTAAGAACAGTACCTTGGCACTAGTGAACAGTCAATAAATAGGAGCTAAAAGTTTCATCATCACCTTTGATCTCTTTTAAATATCTGGCACCCATCTCTTCTTGACTGCCCCATGATCTCCTCTCTCCTTTTCTCCATAATCAGTTTTCTAGGAGCCTTGACCATTGGCTCCCTATTTGCATCTCTATTCTGTCCCTTGGTGAATTTGACATCATATTCCAAAAAGCTGCCTGCCATTAATCACTTTCATAATAACTAACATTTTTGAGTGTCCGCCACGTTCCCATGGTGCCTCCTTTGGTGAAACACACCCTTCTTTAAACATGCTCTTCCCTGGATTTTCATACTAACATAAATTCCTGATTTTCTTTGCCTCTTCTGCCTTACCTTTGAATGCGGGGCTTCTTCACCACCTTTTGCCCAGGCCTTTCTCATTCTATACACTTCTGAGTGAGGAAAAGCCCATGACCTTATCACCAACTAAACCCTGATTACTTTAAAGCCCAAATCTCCAGCTTGAACTTCTCAAGCTCCAGAGTCTTACATTGCAGGTGGGCAATGAACATCTGACCTACACTGCAGAGCCAGCACGGGCAAGCCTGAACCCACCTCCACGTGGAAGCCGCTCCTCTTCCTGCATCCTTATCTGAGGAATCAGCATCACCACCCCCACCCCTTACCCAGTGTGCTAAAAGCAGAAGTAAGTCCAGGGGGTAGGAGCCCCTCCCTGATGGAGGTGGAATCTAACTGGAGTATATGGATAGGAGACTAGCACATTAGCCACACTTAATTTCCTGCTTTGTGAATTCTTTCCTTAGGCTTCTCCCATTTCCTCTTTATAAAATTGATAAACTGTCATATTTTGCTACACATATTTACCTTCAGTAACTTATTTTTTGCATTTAGAAAAGTGTGATTTTTTTATGTGGTCAAATATAATGATCTTTTCTCTCATGCTCTTTTTCATCATAATAATTTATAATTTTTCTTCTATCAAGATAGTTAAGGAATGTTCACTTTTGCCACCCAGTTTTTCTACTTGTTTGTTTCATTCCATGCTTCCAGAATTTATTTTCATGTCAGTGAAATTTAATTTTATGATTTCCAAAAGTACTTTTAATATATTGGATGAGACATTCATGTATAGTATTCTTCTTTGCTTTAGTAGCTGAGACCACTGATTTTTCTGTCTTGAAATTTAAATCTGCCTTGATTTGGCAATATAATTTTTAAGGCTCCTTCTACTTTTTGAAACTTGGCATTTCTCTCCCATCTTCTCATTTGTCTTTCTCCTTGTAATTGTATTTGTTTCCACAGCCAAAATCTTGGATATTTGCTCTTATCTTAACTGCTTGCCTTGACTAAACTCTTCCACAAGACATCAAAGACCATTTAGATTAAGATGACTTCCAAAATGATATTTTCAGTAATGTCTTTGAGTTTCAAACTGCTTCTTCAAGTCCTGACTCAAAATCAACAAGAACAAAACTCAACCTGGAATTCCCTATAGACTTCAACAAGTCCACCCTGCTCCCATTTCTCTGTTAATATTTTTTGTGCCATAAGTGTCTGAGTCACATGTACTCAAAGCTTCAGAATAATCTTCTCCTCTGTCCCTCATATTTGATTAGTTAGCAATCGGTTCTCTTAAATGTTAATATTATTACTTGCACCTGCCTCTGTATTCGCATCTTAAAATACAAAACTTCAGGACATAAATAATAAAATCAAATGTTTTACCTTTAGTTTTCAAGGCCTTGTATGATTTGATCCTATTGGCTGTGATTTCTTATTAAAGATCTTTAAAATAAGGGGCAATAGAGAGAATAAAAGGTAAGAAAAAAAAGGAGGAGAAAATGAGAAAAAAGAAGAAATGGAAGAAGAAGAGAATGCAAGTACAAAAAGGGTATTTGTATTGGAAGTGACAGACTCCAATCTCAAAATAAATTAGCCCAAAAACGAAATTGTTGGCATATACAAATAGGAATGTAATAGTTGAATCTGTTTTCAGGATTGTTGGATCCAGGGTCTTAATGATATCATTAGTACATTATGTTTCTATTTCACAGCCCTGTTTTCCTCAGTATCTGCTTCATTCTCAGTCAGAATATCTGTAAAGAGATTAAAAGGATGACCACTAGTTTAACAAGCCCAGTTAGACGGCATCAACCAACTTCTAGCATAAACTCTGAGTGGCTCACTTTGGATCTTGTCTCAACTCTGAACCAGTCACTGTGACCAAGGTCAGTTGTTAACTCATTATAAATTAGGATACATCCCTTTGCCTCACCTGAAACCATATGGACAGGGCTCTCCAAAGAGATTCTGATAAAGCAACACACTTATTTGTGTAAAAAAACTAAATTTGAATGAGCTAGTAAGCTGGATAACTTGTTAAACTAGAATTGCCAATTCTGCTACTCATCCACTGGTGAGATCTTGTCAAGCTTATTTAATTTCATTTTTACTTTAGTTTCTTTCTTTAAAAAAAAATGGACATAAAATTTATGCCATCAACTGCTAAAAAAAAAAAAAAAAAAAAAAAAAAAAAAAAAAAAAAAAAAAAAAAAAAAAAAAAAAAAAAAAAAAAAAAAAAAAAAAACGGATCCTCAAATGAACCTTAATAAAGTACTGCCAGCATCACAAATGGCGAATGTTTGGAATTAAGTATGAGCTCTACAGTGAAATGCTTCACAGTGTTAATTTGGACATGTACAGAGCTTTTGGTTTTAAAGTATTTTCACATTAGAATTTATCTGATCTTAATAACAACACCACAAAATAATATATTTTTTCATTTTACACATGATAAGTTTGTTTTTCAAATCACAGTTAAAGTCCTCCAGAATCTCCTCAGTGGTCACAAGAAATCAGTAATTTCTCCATTTCTACTTTTGTTTTCTAGTAAAATCTTACTCATAAAGAAGACATATGGTGTTCTCTCAGCACTGCCTCTCACAAGGCCTACTTTTTAGGAGGCCATACCTGTGAGAAAGGCATTTTATTTCATCTTTATTCTTCTCCTCCACCAGAATATAGATGTCCACTGAACCCACCCCAGATTATCACTGCTCTTCTTTCCATTCTTGAAGTCAACCAAATGAGAAACAAAAGCCAATAAACCAACTAAGAAATATATAATAATTCTTATAAATAATAAAAATAAGGATATGTCTCATTACTATTCCAAATGTTTTTTCTGCAGTGTAATTTAGCTAAAGAACTTTAATTCCCCTATGGCAGTGGCTATTGGTAAGATTCAGAAGCACAGTTTACAATTTACATGTTCTCAACAAGAATAGCTTTGACATTTTAAAAGATAGAAACTCAAAGATAGAACTTATAACTATAGAAGCCCCTATTTTTGTATCCACTCCCCCACAATACTATATTTCATAGGCGTCTGCACATAGTAGCTACTCAAAATACACTTCTTTAATTAAAATTATCTCCGAAGATTCTAAATACCAAACTTGCTAGAGAAAATCTCTTTAATTCAGATTACATTAATTCAGACTCTGTGCTCTTTCAATGAAGAACTGAAATAAATTGTGTGTTTTAATATTCTTAATAAGACATTTGACCTGGTAAGTGATGAGTAACTGTCAATTACATTATAAGGGAATATTTACTGATGTTAAAAAAGGTTTTGGTTCAACATTTTTCATACCAATTATATAACTATAAAAGATATTTACTGACTGTTAATTAGGAGTACAGAAACTGTGTTAACTACTTTACATTACCTTATTAAACCCTTGCCACAAACCAATGAGGTAGTTAATCTATTCATCACAGACAAACCAAATCAGAAGAATATCACCAGGTAGTATCTATGAAGGATGTACTGAAAATTAGGTTCTTAATACATTATAACATTATACTTTTCCTCCTTCTAAGAGCTGAATACTCTTCAGAGTGGTGCATTAATGTGATAAATTTGCATTGTTTTTATACACACCTTAAGTAGGACATCTGAGAAAACAATCATTAGATAGCATATTTTAGTTACCATGAACATTTGAAAATGATTAAACACATTCTTTCTTGAGTTTATTTGTTACAAACGTGCCTTCTTATGAGTCTCTGGGACTTTTCTACTGCACTTGTGACTTGTTAGTATTTCACAGGCTGAGCTCCATACCTGAAACTCCCATTCACCTTACTCATAACTTTCAGTACTGCACAACACTGGCTGCTACCTCAGTTTTCCAGAGCCATTTGAATTCTTTAAGCATCAAGTTTACATTGATTTGGAAAATCAATTTGTTAATCCTACATTTCAAATAATTAAGATAAATTGATATACAGAGAGGTAAGAAATTAATCCTTCCCTATTAATCCAGAAATAATTTTCCACAAAAGCTTCCTTATAATCATTTCATCTTTCCTGTAATGCTATTTGCCCGGTGAGAAGAACAGGTCAATGTGTTCCACATTTTTTGGACAACTTTGTATTTTGGATCAAAAATGTATGGCAGTGAACAGCTGTGGAGAAAATAGAATGCAGTGTGCTGGGAAAATGCTGGCCAAATTATCACTGAAAGAAATGCTCATTGTTTTCACACAACAAGCATGTAAATTATAAGCTTCAAGCCTTTATTGTCCCTCAGTCCTGATAGAGACGGCTTGGTGATCCTTAATTCTACATCAACAATATGTAGGCTAGCACTATCCTATATATTTCAGTTCTATGAATTTCAAAGGCTTTTCGTGTTTTACACACAGCATAGATAAAAACAAAAGTCCTTCCCAGACAGCTGTGCCTAAGAACCATGCAAAAGTGAGTTGGTAGTCCAAGGTGGACCTTCGTGGAAAAAATTCCTAAATACTGAAACAAATCTAACACTTCTTTCTGCTGTTCCATCAGTCTGTCACCTTTCCCAAATATGGAACTGCTAGCTAAGTATGAGTGGACGATATGTTCCCAGCTGTGTCTGACTCATCTTATGACTATGAATCCAAATCAGCATCTTTCCAGTGTGGGAAAAATCTGAGTTTAATCAATTCCTCATGTAGAAGGCACTTCCAGTTTTTCACATCCTCTCTGAAGAACAAGAAAGTCACCTAACTTGGAGATTCAATGACCTAAATTCATCCAACTAAGATATGTCACAAAGGAAAAAGACCATTGTTGAATATCTTCCTAGGATGCACAAACAGAAAACTTGGGGTACAGTAACAAATCCATGGAACCTAGGCAAGAAAGCTAAAGTCATTATTTAAAGACAAATGAAAATAACAGAAAATGAAAGAATATTCTCAACCAGCAATTTTCCACCGCAACTTACTCTAATCACAAATATTAGTGACACCAGCTCACCAAATCTATTAAAACATTTTCGTTATCCAGCTCAAATGTTATCTGGCTAAGTGTGCTATAAAATGGCCCAATGGATGGAACAATTTAACCCACATTATTGAATGAGAGAGAAAAATTCAAGATTGTAATTTGCATCAGCAGTTGGTCAAAAACTTCCATCCAATGCAAAGACAAAGACATTCAAAGTCAAAAACCCTAAAGTTCCTTTTAAGTCATAAAATATTCGAGACATGAAAAGGTCTGAGTACGGTGAGACTTCATTTACTCCCCACTTACATTTCCTCCCTGAGCTCAAGAAATAAAACATGAACTGTGAGATCTAAATCTCTCATGTGTGCTTCCCTGAGAGTACTATCCTTACTGACATAGGTTAACACTATCTTTATTTTTAAATTTTTTAAAATTTTATGTGCACACGTTTGCAGTTCATGTAGTTTACAATCATCTTGGGAAATGGTTTCATGTACATACTACAGCATGTTTGTTTCTCCCCTCCCTTCTCCTCTGCAGTTCCTCTATCCCATTTTTCATTCTTGTTGATATTTGTCTTGCTAATGTTACGGTATATAATGTTTACATTAATTGGGGTTATTAGGTTCCTGTGTATGGCATATCTTTATTCTTATTTCACCTTCACCTCCTCCTCCCCACTCATCCTTCTTTCTTTGGACCATTTCCCTATTGCAAGAGATCCTTCCCCCTGTACATTTTATCCATCTTTTATCATTTTCTTTGTTTGTACTTTGTCTCACTCAAATGGGAGATACCATACAGTACTTAAATTTGAGTGGCTGGTTGAGTGAAATACTCAACATTATATTTTCCAGGTGCATCCATTTTCCTACAAATGTCTCAAATTTGTCATTCTTTAAAGCAGAGCAGTATTCCATTATATATAGATACCACATTTTCTTTATCCAGTTTACTGTTGATGGGTCCTTTGCCAAAGATCAAATAGTTGAATATATCTGAGGAAGTATCCTCAATTCTGTTCCACAAATCCACCTATCTGTTTTTGTTCCAGTACCATGCTGTTTTTACCATTATTGCTTTGTAGCATAGCTTTAAGTCAGGTATTGCTATTCCTTCCCCTTCTCTCTTATTGACTAAAAGTTTCTTTGGATATTCTGGTCTCTTTTGGCTCAATATGAATTTTAGGATTGTTTTCTCTAGATTTGTAAAGTATGCTGCTAGTGTTTTGATTGGGACTGCACCGAATCTGTATAACAGATTTTGATAATACTGGTTCTGCCTAACTATCTTTCATTTGGTGTTCATCTTTCCTATAATGTCCTTAAATGTCCTTATATAATGTTTTTGCATGGATGTATAGATCTTCAAACAATATATATAATTTTTCAGTATATTCTAAAACTGTAAGTAAACTATACCATACTACATGTATCCCTCTTGCTTTGTTGCTCAACATTGTTATGATTGTTGACTTGAGTAAAACCTACCTAGCAGATTAGTAAAGTACAGTTCTGGGTGTGTCTGTGGATGAGGGACTTGTGTGGCTGCAAACCGAGAGGAATAGACCTACTCCTTGGCCTTGACATGGTGTTATATCTGATTGGTGGCACCAACCAGTAGCCTTGTATCCTGGAGGGACTAGAAAGGGAAAGGAGGAAGTATGCCCATTTTGGAAGAGCTTCAGTCTTCACCACTGCCTTTGGACATCGGTCTCCAGTTGCTCAGCCTTCCACTGGAGATGTACACTAGCAACTCTTCATTGAACTTCTGGGCCATCAAACTTGGAACATTGGACTGGTGCTGCATCTTTGGTCCATCTTGTTGTATGACTTTCATCCTCTTGGACTAATGAGCTACTGAATCCTCCAGCTTTCCAGTGTGCAGATGGCCATTGTGGACTCTTCCACCTCTGATGCTGTAACCCTAACTTTCAGTGTGCAGTACTGAAAGTTATGAGTAAGGTGAGTGGGAGTTTCAGGTATGGAGCTCAGCATGTGAAATACTAACAAGTTGTAAGTGCAGTGGAGAAGTCCCGGAGACATACATTTTATATTGACTTCTGTTTCTCTAGAAAACAATAACTAATACAATTACATTATGAGATTTATTCAGGATCTTATAGAGGACTTTTATTATGGTTTGTGTCTAGAGATCCCCCAAAGCCTCATGCAGTCATGGAGGGCAGGCTTTTCAGAGGTGGCTGGATCTAGAGCATGTGACCAATTTGTAGTGCAATGCTGGGATTAAGGGTGTGTGATTTCTGGATCAATCCACTGATTGGACTGGTACCGCCCTAATCCTGGTAGACTGGGAATGATATAAGGGACAGAAACAGGTTTGTTTTTCTCTCCTCTGGTTGCTTTTGTTGTCTTCTGTGCCATGAATGGTTGTCCCTCTGCCATGTGCCACTCTGCCTTGGAACCAACCAATTATGAACAGAAACCACTACAAACTGTGAGCCAAACAAACCTTTTCTCCTTTAACTTTGGGTGTCAGGTATTCTGTCTCAGCAATGAGAGAAGTAATTAATACAACCTTGTTTATTAATTTCTTCTACTACAGCATTACATTGCATACAGCATTAATATATATGTAACAAATTGCTATAGCAGAATTAATACATATATGAATGAATTCATATATCCATTCATCTAATTATAAACATTTAGATTATTTGTAGTTTTCCCATTACAAACAATGCAATTATGAACTTTTCATACATTTCTTTTTGTGTATATGATTGAATGTTTCTTTAGGAAAGAGCTCAGCAAACTATGTAATCCAAATTTAATCAGCCATCAGTTTTTCTTACAGATGTTTTATTGGAACACAGCTATGCTTAGTTGTGCATACACTGTTGATGGCTACTTTCACACTGAAAAACAGAGTTGAATAATTATGAAGAGAATTCATGGTCCACAAAGTTATTATCTGATCTTTCTTTAAAAAGAAATTTGCCAACTCCTTACTTTACAGCATAAGCTTAATGGTGATGTGGCTGGGTTGAAGGCTCTATGAGTGTTCAATTTTACCAACTGTTGTCAAATACTCTCCAATGTAATATACCAATTCATGCTCCTCTCAGCAATGTAAAAATATTCTCATTATTTTTATTTATACTCACTTGAGCTCTCCACTCTTTAAATTAAAAAAAAATTCTTTAAATGGTACACATTAATTGTGTAATTTCATTTCAAATATCCTGGAGTTCTTATGACAGTTCATATCTATATTTGCATATTTTATCATATGTTTTAGGGTACTATTAGAAATGGTAGAGTGATGGTATAAGTCTATGACAAGGCCAGGTTAAGGTACAAAAGTGGACTCCCTTCCACTGGGTTCCTCTTAAGTTTCTCCTCCCCAAGCTGTACATCCCCTTCTCTTTTCCAAAATTTCTACCCAAGATATAATAAGCATCTTTTTATCTCAAATATATAGACCAAGTTCTTCTTCTAATTAGCTGCCTCCCACATACAACTTCCCACTCTTTCCCTTGTCAACAAATATAACTAATTGTATTCCCAGAAGTTTCTGTAAAGTGGAAAGAATAAAAAAAGAAGAGAAAATGCTTATGTTTTTCAATATGAAACACCTACTCTCCACGTTGCATCATTTCACAGTATTTCACTATCATGTATATGATTCTAGCCAGTTTTGCAAGAGCGAGAATATAGTGAAAGAAAGAAGGAGTCATCTGTACTCTTGACTTCTCCGAAGGTGAAGTCAAACTGTGATTCATATCTAGGTATAACAAGATTCTTCGGTTTTGCTCATGCTCTGGGATGGAAGGAAATCAGCCTTTTATTTATAATTTATTTTACAAGGGCTTATGATATCTTTCTGGAACAGCAAATATTGACTCACAGTCTAGATTATTCTCTTCCTCATATATATTTCTGTGATTTGAATAGGTAAATGGAGTGAGGGGGTTAGTTAGAAATGGACAAATAAGATAAGAAAGAATCTTATGTGACATTCAGTAGACCATATGTGAAGCACTAGAATTCCAATTTATGCCTCCATTTTACAGCAAAATCTGTGGACCTAAGTTAATTTAATGAAGTGGGGTGCAAAAGAGAAGAAAGGAAAATGAATTGATGGGTCAAAGATGAAAAACTCAGCATGAAAGAAAGTTGAAAAGAAGGCTCTTCGGTAAAAGATATAGTAAATAATGACTAGGCTAATTCCAGACACAGACAAGTATAGGTTGGGCTATCATAACTTACAGGTGTATGTGCTAATACTTAGTAGACATGAGACAGAGACTTCCTGCCTTGAGGGTGAATGATTCAGGACTGCACAGGCTCAAAGCCCTGTCAAGCATGAACTTCCCAGAGAAGCAATGAGCAAGCTGTGTTGTGCTCTAAGTAGCACACATGTCAGGGCCATGAGACACCTTTTAACTGATTGCACAAGTTGAACAATCTGTGCAAGGACACAGGATCATCTAAGGTTATATGTTTTTGTTCTCATTTTGTCTTCATCACTGGCCACCTCTTCTTTTATTGTCATTCTATCTGACTAGTTGTCTTACAAAATTTGCTAGCTTTTCAACTTAATGTGAGGATGCCTTCCATCTTTAGCCCTATGTAAAACAAATATTTGTTGATAGTCAAATCTGAGAGTTTAAGCAGTGAAAGCAGAGAAATTTTAAAAGATAAATTCCCTGTCTTAAAATCTCAGACACTTAAGTTATGGAGTAGAAAGAACAAAGACAGGAAGGAAGCATCCAGGAAGAGCGGCATAAGGAACAATGAACTCTGCCTGGACAGTTGAGGAAATTTTTTCAGAAGGTGGTGCTTAAACTGGATTTTGAAGAATAAGGATAGACTTGGATGAAGGACCAATATATTCAAAAAATGCACAGCAAGATTTTGTGCTCATAGGAAACTATTTTCTGTTCTTAAAATTAATTTTATTAGAACATTTTTTATATTTATAATGATCATATTCATCATAATGAATTTGTACCTGTACATGGTACATCTTAATTCTTCTTTTCTTCCTATTCCCCTCCCCTTCCTTCAACCCCTCTTCCCCTTCTTATTTATGAAAGCTTTAGGAAACTATTTTTAACCAACTTGGGCAAGGGATGATTTTCTTTTCAGTTCCTATTCTTGAACAGGCAGTCTAAGTTTGCTTTTTCACCACAAGAGTGGGATTTATGCCTTTGACTCTCATCTCATGTTAATGTTGGAATCCTAGACCTTGCATATCTCACTAACTTGAAGTTAATTCAAGTGCATTGGCAACTAGCTTTCTGCTAAATATATGCTTAGGTCTCTCATGACACTTTTTGGCAAGAAGGGAAAATATTTGTGTTTCTATCTTCATATCCTAGAAAAATTCTCAAGTGGAAGAAGGATTTCACATTTTAATCCCATATCCAGAAGGACTTGAACCAGTAAAGAGAGCTACAGGGAAGCAGATTTCTGCTCTGGGCCAGAAAAAAAAATTCTAGGCAGTGCCTAGAAATTGTATTAATGAGAAAAGGAAATGTTTCACTACACACTTGTTTTTGGTTTGGCAGAGGCTGTCGATGTTATCAGTTTTAGTGGTGATGTGCTTTGGTTTGATTTCTTCCTACCTCTCAGACTATCAGAGAGTGGTATTTTTTAGACCTCCAGACACATTTTAATATCATTGCAATTGCTTGCCCCAATAAATGATAATTTCTCTATACTTCAAAGTATCCATGAATAAATTAGAGGATAATATTTTCTCCTTAGATTGCAAAGCATACTGAGGATGTCAAGGAGACGGAAAAAAATAGAAACAAATAAGGCTAGAGAACAGGGATACAAAACAAGTAATAAATATGTAAAAGACAAGAAGCAGGTTATCATTCTAAAGTGAAGATAGTGACTTAAAAGTGAAGAGATTAAGAATCTAACTTTATTAAGACATCAGTGTTAAAAAAGAAAAACAGCTACTTCAAGGAAGATCTGCATAAAAGACATGAAAACACTCTTGTGCACTTGCTCATAGCTGGCTGCCAAGCAGGATGTGAAGGAGAGCAGGATGGGAGTTCTTTTAAAATATATGACCAAGAACACACCAATTTTCCAATGGAAGGATATAAGAGGTGGAATTTATTTTATAATAATCTGGGTTTTTATTTGCAGAAGGAAAGAGAATATACCTCCACACTCATCGGTATTCTCTTCAACAATCAAACTTAAGCTCTGCTTGGCTGACATTCAGAGGGGAAAGGAAAGAGTGAGTAGAGTTATGGTGAGAGCACAGTGCTTCTTTACTGAATTCAGCCAACATTCATTGTGCACCTGCTGTATACTTGGAACACTCACAAATTATGTATTCTTTCACAAAGGAGTATAATTTTGGTATTCCTTGAGGCCATCATCTTCTATGATTAATAGGTATAAGTTAATAGGATAATAATTATTAATTATTTCACTTATATGCCATATTATTCTTAAAATCTTTGGTAAATTTTTCAAAAATTCATACAATGTAGAAATATAACATTAATACTTGAGCAAGCCAGAACAAAAAGAAAAGTCTTACATAAGTGCAGGCCATCCAGGACCCTGTATCTCTAAAAATTAGAAGTGAGCAAATGTGGTCATAATTTACAAAGCAGGAAGCATTGACCAAACATATTCTGTAATAAGATTTGTGATAAGACACATAACTTTTTCTTATATAGAGATCTGTAAGCAATTTTTTCTGTGCTGTGTAACAGCTGGAAACAGATTTCCAAGTCAAAACGGCATACACTGAAACACCTTCACTCAAAGTAGAAATATTAGGTAAAACATATTGAATTATACTCAACTTCATGTACATAGGAGGAAGAGAATAATGTAAAATAGCCAACTGTAAGAAACACAGTGATTTTAAGTTGAACTCTAGAAACCCATGAAATAAGAGAGCCTGAAGGCAGACAGAATCAATAGCTCTAGGATTCTGACATTAACATGAGATGAGAGTCAGAGGCATAAATCCCACTCTTGTGAAGAAAAAGCAAACTTAGACTACCTGTTCAAGAATAGGAACTGGAAAGCAAATCATCCCTTGCCTAAGTTGGTCGAAAATAGTTTCCTAAACCTTTTATAAATAAGAAGGGGAAGAGGGGTTCAAGGAAGGGGGTGGGGGAATAGGAAGAAAAGAAGAATCAAGTTATACCATGTACAGGTACAAATTCATTATGATGAATATGATCATGATAAACATCTAAGATGTACCAATAAAACTAATTTTAAGAAAAGAAAATAGGTTTCTATGAGCACAAAATCTTGGATCTGTGTCATGTGATTGGAGCAGCCTACTTACACTGAGTTCAAAAAGGCCAGAGCCCAGAATCAAACAAGGATTCATCTAGGAACAATAAGATCTTCTAGAGACTGGGTGGATAGAACCATAATAAATCTGCAAAAGGCAACCTCCTCAACCCACGGTATACAGAAGAACTCCAGGAGAGGATAATTCCCCAAGAACTGAAGGACACTATGTCAGGCAAAAATAAAACAAATACCTCATGTTCTTGCTCATATGTGGAAGCTACCAAAGTTTACTTGAAAGTTGAGTAATAATTATTCAAGACTAAAGAGATAGAGGTGAATTGGAAAATGAGTACTGAAATATAGTCAAATGGGGAAATAAAATCTAGTGTTCTTCAGTACAGTAGGCTTATGAAGAGCTAGAAAGGAGGAGCTGGAAGGCTACAAACAAATAATGAGATTGAAAAGGCACATCTTGATTGGATCAATAAGCATGTATAAATGTATTGAAATAGCACACTATGCTCCATAAATACATATAATTTTATATGTTATTTTTAAAAGGAAGCACAAAATGAAAATGAAAAAATGAGAGGTCCATTCCAAAGGAGTGGGCAGGAGTCATACTTTTTACGTATCCTGAGAAAACTCTTTCATGTGTTATCTTTACTTAAGAAGAAAGTGTCCTAAAACATACATCAGTCCAAAAAATTTTTTCTGATGTAGGTAGATGAGACAAAGAAGAGAAATTCAGATAATACAATTTATGTCCTCCAATTGCTTCTGACATTCTCCAATCCCAGACCTACTAATTTTACCAACAAGAAGAGAAAAATCATCATCATAAAAGAAAGTGTCCACCATCTTTTACTTTCTTCTTAAACATGTATTCTAAATGCCCAATGACTCTCCTAGAGAGTGACAGCGTCTTAGAGAAATTCTCTAAAACATAAGCTACAAGCTTGAGAACACAGTACCATTATACGAAGAAGCACAAACAAGGTTTTTTTGATGGGCCATCAATACTAAGTTCAAAATGAGACATGGAGAAAATAATTGGAAATCAAATCGAGGCACTCAATTAAATGAAACTGAGTTTCTTCTGAGACCCTCCCCAGAGATGTATTTCAGAATTTCTAATAGTCATGCTATTTTCATAGCTGCATCTATTACAGAAATTTCTGGGGTGCCTACTTCAAATTCACAAATTTCACAGAGTTTATTATACTCACAGACAAAAGTTTGTAAACTTAAAAATGAGAAGAAAAGGTAAAGAGATATCTGATGTAACAAATAGAAATCCACAGCAAGAAGGGACTCAGCTCAATTCCTCTATTTATAGAAACAAAAACTGAGTTTTTAGTGTTGACATGCAAGAATAATTTAAGGGGTAGCCTTGGTTTTAATTTTTAAAAGTCATGTCCAAGTTTTTCTTTTCTACTATACAATACAGCCTATATTGGTGTTGTAGTCAGGGTTTTCAAGGCAATAGATTTAATACAGGACACATAATTTATAGGATTATTTTATAACATTCACCCAAACAAATGCAAAGGAGTGCCAGAGCTCTGTCCACACACTAGAGACCCAAAGAATTCAGATGAGGGACGGGATCCTATGGCAATGTCCTGCACGAGTCTGGCTGAAGACTTAGAGCACATGGCAATGTCCTCCACAAGTCCAGGTGGGGGCCTGGAGCCCGTGACAGTGTCTCATGCAAGACTGCATAAGGATCTGCACTGGGAAGGATCAAAGGCAAGTGGTGGAAGCAAAAAAGTCTGTGTCAGCAAGGATAAAGCATCTGTGCCAGCAGACTGACGGGTCTCCTCTGGAACCAGGAAGCAATGTTCAAAGTAAGGACCAGAGCACCCCCAAAGAGAACCCCAGCCATCCTCAGCAACAGCGAGGACCCAAGTTCCTCCCATAATGACAACAGCTGATTCCATGTCAGGAAAACCAGTGTAACAAGCTTCTCAGATGAATCAACAGCATGTCATCTTCCCCTCCAGTTCTCCTTTTATGCTGTAGGCAGCAATTCTCAGGTTGGCCTTCCACACCCAGAACCACACTGACTCAGTTCAGCGGCGCGTTACAAATTGACCATTAGTTAATCCACCATAATTGGTAAAGTAGTTTCTTGTAATTTAAGTGAAGTAATAACCAACATACATAGATGTTCAAATTAAACAGATGTAAATTTTTAAAATTAGTAATACTGCAAGCATCTCCAGGTAGTGCACTCAAACATTTCCAGTGCTTGAGAAATTTCACACGGCCCCTTCTTCAGTCCCTCTTCCCTCCAGGGGAATCCATGCTCTGATTATATATGACAGCTGTTCAGTTGCTTGACTTCATAGTGTACTATTGCATAGGTCTCCAATCAATGTATTTTTAGTTTTGTTTAATAGAATCACATCATTGCATGTGAACTTTTATAACTCACATCTATCATTTAACATATATTTTCATATTTACCTAAATTGAGATGTAGAGATGCAGTTTCTATTTCATCCTTGTATCATATTTCACTATGTTAATGCATCATATTTTATTAATCCATTCCATCGGTGGAAAACTGGTTACATCCAGTTTGATGCCATTATAAAAATATTATTGAACATATCTCCTAGCTTTTATGTATATGTACATGTAGGTAAGGTAAAAACCTATAAGAATATAATTTCTAAGTTGTACAGTATGCATATAATCTACTTGGACTATCTTAGAAGCTAAAAGATGCAATTTCAGCTTAACATGGCTTAAATAATCACATATGCTATTTACATAATTGCAAGCCTGTACATTAGAAAAATCTAGTATTTTTTGCTTCAGAGGCTTAAGTGCACAATATCCTGAAAGATCCAAGCAATTTTCATCTTCTGTTCTGCCATCCCCCTTGCTGCCCTGTGGGGAGCCACTCAGATTGCTTCAAAGTTCAGAGGTGTCTAAAGACACCTGACGATGTGACCACACTTGTCTAGCACAGATGCACAGTGGGGTACAGTTATGTAATCATGACTTAGCACAGGTAAACACACATGCGCTGGCTATGATACTATATAAGAATGTAAATATGTGATAACAACCTGTACAAGAATTATACAATAAAGATGCAGGCAACTCTTGCTCTTAGACTCTTGTGATCTTCTTCTCTGCTCTGTTCCATGCTGCCTGCTGTTGCTGATGTTTTACAAACATGCATCCTTTAACTTTGGGACCCCATCCTCAAAAATCTCCCTCTACCCTCCCTCCAGCCCCTGCCAGCAGGCCAGCATGCCATCACTTTGCTCTCAGGCCAGGCCACTAATAGTCACATGATAGCTGCAGTAGCTACAGATACTGTAACCAGTTGTGATCTCATCCAGGGAAGTAAGGTTTCTTCCCTGATTCTACTGTCTTTAGTGCAAGAAACTTTTCCTTGAAGCTCCCAGCAAACTTTCTCCTACCTCAGAGACAAGAACTGTATTATATTTGCTGCTCAAATCAATCACTGGAAAAGAAAATCTATATCATGTAGGCAAATGAACACATTCAATACACTCCCTCAGAGATTAGGAAACAACCTTTTCAACAGGAGATTGCACCCTTTATCTTTCACTTACCTTTCGTTGTCATGAAATTTCACAGTGTATTTTTAGTATGGAAAAAGTAACATCAAATATATACATAAAAATGTAGAAAAATATAATGATTAAAATAATAAGCCCCACCCTATGATCCATCCCTCAGCTCCAAAACTAAATCATAGTCCATATCATTTCATCTATATCCCATCTATTTCTCTATATGCTTATTAGATTATTTTGAGACAAATACAGCCATCATATCATTCACCTGTAAATATATCATTACATATCTATAAAATATAAGAACTCTTTGTAAAACCAATATACTTTTTAAAAGAACAGGTCCTTAACCTATTATCTCACAAATGTGAGTGAGTGTGTGTGTGTGTGCATGTGTGTGTGTTTCCAGTTTGTTTGAAGCAAATCTAAATAAGGCCCAAATATTACAAGTGCTTTATGTGTCTCCTAAGAAGAGCTAGTTATTTTTGACCAAAAAAAAAAAAGTTTGGTCAATGAGCAAGATGGGAAGTTGAGGACAGGGGAGTAAAGAGCAGAACCCCCACACTAACAGGCCCAGCCATAATGCAGGTGGCCATCCTACAAGAGCCTGCGGTGCCAGTCCACACCGGTAAATGCTGTACCAGTGCAAGCCCCATTACTATTCAGCAGAATTTCACCCCTGTAAAAACAAGAAATATTAAAGATTCAGATCTTTCAAGAAAAGTATATCACAGGAAAAAAGTGCTCATTAAAAACCGAGCGAAGAAGAGCACGGAATTAAAGTTACTTTGACTTCAGCAGGAATTTGTCTTTAAGAAATAAGTCTTTAGCACAAGATTAATAATGATGGTGAAAACCCAGACAGTTACAGTTCCCTGAAGAGTAATATCTATTGATTAAAATAAAATTTGAAAGTCTAGAAGATAATGGCTCTAGCTTACCACTTCTTTGGAATCAATTTGCTTTTAATCTCAGCTTAGTTTTGTGAATTAGGTAGTAAATACTTGAAATTATTGGTGTTGTGATTTTTTTTCATGCGGACTTGAGCAAAGAAGTACAGTAGTATAATGCTAATAAGATGTTTGCTCTTGTTTAGTAAGACCTCTTCCTTTCTACAAGGATTTGCAGTTACAAAATAAAATATATAGATTAAATAAGATTGGAAAAAACATTAAAGCAAAATAAAAAGTCAAAATTCAAGAAGTGAGAGAAGGAAGGAGAATAAAGAAGAAAACAAGCTAAAGGAAGAGGTTAATCAAACAGAAAGTGAAGATAAGAAAATCCCATACTTCACTTATCTTTTTTTCAAGTGTTTTTATTAGTATATGTTCATGACACATAACAAATACAATCATTGTGGGAAATTGGTACATATAAGTATCCATTCAACTTGATCTTTTTTATTTCCTTTTCCCCTCTCCTTCCTCCTGTATTCCTCCATCTCCAGCATTCAGTATTTTTCAAATAATAAAACTTAAAACCTTATAAAAGCTTTTTGTCCTCTTTCTTCATTTTTCCAATGTGTTTCTGTTATAATTGTTGTTTTTTCTCATCTATTAGATAAGGAAACCTAGGTCAAACAAGTCAAGATGTAGTAGCTCAATGGAAAAAAAAAAAACATATTGACTATCAGCTCTGTGGATTGGCGTGGCAGAATGTCCATTTCCAAGGAAGGATTTGGGGCAGAAGCTTTGTCCTCCAGGAGACATTTGCCAACATCTGGAGACACTTATGGTTGTCACAAGTTGGGAAAGACTACTATTGTCATTTAGTAGGTGGAGGTCTATGATACATCCTACAATGTGTAGGACAGTCCCCACAATGAAGACTTCTCCAGCCCCCAATTTTAATAGTGCTATGTTGAGATATCCTGATGTGGTGGATAAAGTAGCACCATTCACCTATGTAAAATAACTTCTATCTTTTCTCTAACAAATTCTTTCTTCACAGTTTTTATTCCCTGCTATTATCTTTGCCACAATCAAATTTCTACTTTTAATGTATCACTTCTAAGTTACTAAAAACTCCCAAATGATCTCCTGGCTCATGTACTTCATGTATCACATAGCTGCCCAATTGATTTTTTGTGACATTTTTTTAATTCACTCTCTAAAGAATCTTGAGCTGGGCATGGTGGCACATGCCTGTAATTCCAGCACTCCAGAGGCTGAGGCAGCAGGATTCTTTCAAATTCGAGACCAGCCTGGGTTACATAGTGAGTCAAGGCCAGCCTGAACTGCATAGCCAGACCCATGTCTCAAAAAAAAAAAAAAAAAAGAAAAGAAAAAGAAAATTATGGGATTTAGTTCCAGCAGCTCAAGCACTTGCCTGGTAAACACAAGCTTTTGAGTTCAATCCCCGGTATCCAAAAATAAAACAAACAAAAATAAAAGACAAGCAAACAAACAAACAAAAAAAGAATCTCAATGACTTTTGGCTGGCCTGTTGTGTCAAAGCTAAAGTCTTCGTCTTGTTACCAAGTAAATTCATCAGTGTCAGATTCTTCACTCCTGTGATCTCAGCTTCAGTCACAATAACTCCTTGTTTCAACCAGGGTACCACAAGATCTTCCTCCCTCTCATTCCCTTCCCCTCAATCAACCTGTCTCTTCATTTTCCTCATTGCTTTGGTAAAGAATAATTCATGCAAAATTAGATTGCTTTTTAATTGCTTCCCCACAAATAAGTAGAATAGCAGAATCTACAACAAATTAATGAATTTATAAGAATTTAACCAGGCTTCTCCTAATACACTGTGAAGAAACTCTTTTCAACATTAAATCCTGAAACAAAAAAGTTCAAAGCAAAAAAAAATTTTTTTTAATATTTTAAATTTTTTTCAATTAATCTAACTTTTCCATTCTAGAAAAGGCCTATGTAGTAAAAGTTTTGTGTCATGAAAATCTTGGTTTGGAAGCAAGGTAAATTAAGGACATATCATTCACATCTTTTTAGAAATCTGTTTTCCCATTAATCTTTAAAAACATATTTAAAGTTAACACATTTTTATATATCAAATTCCACTGGTACCAAAAATAAGATTAAGTTTGAAAATTGGATTTATATTTTTTCTAGTAAAATGTTGTTGCATAAGAAGTTACTCCCATATTTCAGATAATGCTAAGTCAACAACACTCCTAGTGCACAAATTGGAAATGTTTGGTCTGAATAAAAGAAAAACTGGCACTGTCTTAAACTATTTAAGAAGTTGTTGTATAGAAAGAATAGATAATACATTATCAAAGTTGATCACAGAGAGAGAGCCAGGACAAACAGAAGGCAATTTCAAGGTAAGAGATTTTGGCTCAGTATGAAGAAGAACATATTCATATATCCACTTTTTTAAAAGGCATTTTGGCAATTTCTTGACAACATCACTTCTGTCAAGAAAATGTGCTTTAGTCAAAAACGGATGGCCTTCACTTCAGAATTCCCCCTTAATGTGGCATGCATAGCCCACACTACAGCCAGTACTTCCTATCCTGAGTTTCTCAGAAACTCTGGACCTCAATTTCTCTCAACATCCGTGCAGTCACCGGCATTATACATTATTTAAATGTAATTATGTTGTTTCTCTGCTCAATTGCAACAGAGTTCCTCCACTGTTTACAAATCAAAATTGTAACCCTCAGCATGATTTTCATGGCCCTTCACAACCCACTCCTAACCACTCAAACCAATTCCCCTTCCCAAGTTGGTAAGTGAACCTTCTCATGTTAAACAGGTCAGATTTTTATAGATACAAGTTTGACTTGGGGAAGCATTATAGACACAATTTAACCAGATGGTAGAAAGGATTTAATAAAGTGTCCCATGAAATCTTTGTGGACTAGTTAGAGAAATGTAAACCCAATATTGAGACATTCAGAAGGATCTGTGACTAGAAAATGACTATCTATACTGATTAGTGGAAGATTGCCAGCCTCACACGTGGTTTCTATTAAATGGAGCATAGAATGTTGCCTGTCCAATGGCATAGTTAAAAATATTTAACTTGTGTTAATCACATTTGCAGATTCCATGATGCTGAGCAAGAAAGCAAATACATAGCAGATATAAGGAACAAAAAGCTTGGGCCAGGGATATAGCTCAGTGGCATAAGCACCTGCCCAGCAAATGCAAAGTCATGAGTTTGATTCCCAGTATCAAAAAAAAAAAAGAAAAAGAAAAAAAGAAACAAACAAAAAATTTTGAGGCCATAGCATGAAATGGAAAAAAAATGAAATTAAACCAATTCAAAAACCAAGCTGTAAAACAATAAATACAAGGAGACAGTAACATTGTAGAACCATTTATGGAATAGGCAAACAGGCACAAGATTTATTCAGCTGGAACCTTCACACAAGTCAGCATATGATCATCACAAAAAAAAAAGCTAATAAGGTCTTGGGTTTTATTAATAGACATACAGCACCTATAATAAGGAAGATAAAAGCTCCTCTGTTCCCCTGTTTTCTATGACCTAACTGGCAAAGAAATTAATGTTGGCCCTGAATAAAGAAGGTAGATTGATTAGTCTCTTTAAATATTTAAAGAGGTATCATGTAAAGGCAGCCCTCAGAAGCTCTATGTTCAATGGATAAAACATATAAGGAAATAAATTTAGACTTTCTATCTAACAATATAAGCTACCATGGGAGAGAATACTGCCTCATTTGCAAAAGTGGACCAGTTTTATGTAGCCTATGTCCTGCAGAAGTGACCAGCATGAAAGACTCAGTGGAATAACCCAGAAAGCTGAGTGTCACTGGTCAAAACTGAAACACTGATGGATTAAGTGGAGAAAGCTGCTCCATCCTTAAGACTTATGAAGCAAAACTCTCACTGTCTCTGAGCAGTTTTATTAGAGATGATGAATTGCGTTTTCACACTCATTTCATATAAAATTTAATAATAGAGTTATAGGGAAATTTCTCTTTCCATTTTCTGTTCTATAAAACTTAAAACGTTTCTTCATCTCAGATCTACTCTATAAGATCTTTTTCCTAAATTGTGAAAAATATAGATTTCCTAGACATAATTCCAGAAGTAATTTTCCAACTGTAATTAAGTAAAACCCTAACTAATATAGTCTTGAGAACTAAAATTTGTGGATCTAAATTTATTTTTGATTTGAATTTATTTTGTGTTTCCAAAATACTAAGTAAGATAAATCTATCTGTCCACTCTGATAGCATCAATATCAAAACAATGGCTTTAGTCTGAGTGTTTTGGCCTCTGAAATTTGTGACAGGCATTTCATCAATGTTCCTTTGGGATATACCTGTGCTCCCCTTGTATCCACAATCCATGAATATGCACATTGATTCCTAAGGGCTTCCAGGCCTTAAGTCTGCATTTATTTTCCATCCCCTACTACCTCATCTAGAATTTCCTTGAGATAGTAGATATGTTAAGAATTCTTGCTGGCAAGACCTCTCATAGCTTCAATTTCCTGACTTCCATTTCTCCAGAGGCAGTACTTCCCAAATTCAATGTCCTTCAGAATTACCCGGGGAATTTGTTAAAAATATTAATTACAAGACACCATCATTAGGTGTTCTGATTTTGTAGCAAACTTAAGGAAGAAACTATTTTTAACAATTTCCTCTTCCTCTAAACATGGTATTTAATTACTTATTCACTTATTTACATAAGTGGTCGATGGTTCGCACTTTGAGAAAAAAATCTCTGAAGGATTCTATGTTAGTATAGGAGATTTACAATGTAATATTTTTCCATATGACCTGATAAAATTTATTGATTGTCTATACCTTTACACCAAAGAGTGATTAGGTTAAAAAATAATGTTTCTCCCTATACATACTACTCAAAGCAATCTACAGATTTCAGTGCAATCTTCACCAAA
>RJWM01028846.1:0-25152 GCA_004363535.1 Dasyprocta punctata | reverse complement strand
TTTTTTTTTTTGCGGCACCGGTGATTGAACTCACAACCTCGCACCTGCCAGGGCAGGCGTTTAAGCCACTAAGCCAAACTCCCGGCCTGGTTTTTTCTTTTGAGGCAGGGTCGCACTATGTAGCTCAGGCCGGCCTTGCGTTCGCGTTGTAGCCCAAGCCAGCCTCGAACTCACAACGCTCCTCCTACCTCGGCCTCCGGAGTGCTGGGATTAAGGCGTGCGCCACCACGCCCGGCTCTTTCATGGTCATTTTGACTTTGGGTGAGAGCCAGAAGATATATGGTGCCAGATCTGAGGTAAATAGAGGAAGAACACACACTGCACTGCTTAGAGCCCTGTGTTTTCATTACCCACTGGAACATGGGAGCAGCATTCACTGAATTTTTTATCACACCTTATAAAGACAGTCATGAAAAAAGAATTCAAGAACTACTTCAGAAGGTGGCAAGCACGAGATAAGTGTGTTTGAAATGAGAGGGAGTATTTTGAGGAAGATTAATGACAATGTGTCTTTTCCTGTAATAATTTTTAAAAATATTTAAACATTCACTATATATTTTGATCATGCCTTGTGTCTGTTTTCCTTTTTCTCTCAAGCTATGAAAGCCTAGGGGAGGAGGATTGTTGCCGTCTCTTAAGTGACTGATAACCCTCCCCGCCCTGGTTTCTCTTATTTTGTAGAATCCCCTCCCCTAATGTATTGTCTGGACCTGATAACTTGTGTCTAATGAATAGAATATGAGCAAATGTGTTGTGATATTCCTTCTGAGATTAAATTACAAAAGGCATGGCCTTTTATTTTCATACTCTCTGCTGTCTTCTTTTTTTGTTCATTTTGAAGCAAACGGCCATATTGTGAAGTCCACGAGTCAAGAATGCAAGGACTGCCTTCAGCCAACAGCAGGTAAGGATCTGAATCCAGCGGACAATCGCATGAATGAGTTTGGAAGTAGGTGTTTCCCCAGGTGAACCTGGACATAATGAAGCTCAGCCTTACTGAGGGACCCTGGAGTAGAGGGCTCAGATACGCAGTAATGAGATTCCAGACCTTAGAAACTGAAATGAAAAATGATGTTGTTTTAAGCCAGTTGGGTTTGGGATAACTAATACAGTACAACAAATGAAAAGTCAAGTTGTGATGTTAGATAATATTATAACTATATTCATTATATAAAATCTAAAATCTAAAATTATGTTAATCACAATGTAAAGGAATACAGTGCTAAATATAATTTAATATTTAAAGCTAGCTCCTTTGGTGCCAATCATTATTCTAAGAATGTTGCATATTTTATGCTATTTGATCTTCATCGTAACCCGTAAGAGTTACTACTATTATTTGGATTTCACAGATGAAGAAACAGAAGTATTGAAATTATATAAAAATGAAATTGAAATGGAAAACCTGTGTTTTGAAAAATGTGCTATAAGATTGCAAGGGCAAAAAAAACAACCTCTATTTGTCAGAATTACTAGACTTTTGCGAGCTAATACGTCCAACTCAGGGATCTGCTTCCATCCTTTGGGCTGGGGTTTGAATTCACTTTAGCCTTGGCCTGTAGATACTACAAACCCGGTGAAGGTGATCACTGTATCACCAAACACACGGTAGGTACAAAGAAAACATCTCTTAAACTCATGGATGAACGTGTGTGCATGTAAATTCCATCTCTTCCTCAAGAGAAATCTTGCATGCTTTTGTTACAGCTGGTCAAATGGACAGGACATGGGAGGTGGTGCTGCATTTGATCTGTAAATGCGAAGCCCAGACTTGCCTCTAGCACAGAGGAAATTACTTATCTATGCATCCATAAGGGAACTGCGACACACTGTTCTAACTCTGTGCTTATGACAGAAAGATGTATGAAGGTAATTTGTCATCTCATATTTTATTCCACTGCTGTTATGGAAGAAGATAATGGCTGCAATCGCAGATCCTTTTAACTGAGATGCAAAGAAAATGTTTTTCAGCTGACTAGTGTTTCTATCACATGAAATGTAAATCAGAATATCTTCTATAAGGGAAATTTTGCAATATATATCAAAATCACAAATGCACAGATCCTTTGATCTAGCAATTCTACTTCAACTAATTTGTTTCACCTGTATGAAATGATCAATTTTAAGCTCAAAAGCTTACAAGCAATTTAACTGCTTATCAGTAAGAAGTAGGTTAAATAAATGATGATATATTCATCTTGCAGGGGAATACTATGTAGCTAAAACAAAACAAAGAAACATCTTTGTATTGTTACTCTGGAATGACCTGAAAAATATATTGCTAAGTAAAAGAAATTAAGAAAAGAAAACTCTGAGTACCTGTAATAGAAGGAGACTTTGGTTTCTGGTTTCAGGGTGGAAAGATACCTTTCTGCTTTATGTGCCTCTGCGTTTCTTGGATTTTGAACCATGTTAGAGATTATCTGTTATGTAAATTAAAAACCCATAATACCTTCACTTGTCTTGTAATTTGAGAACCTCTCACATAGGTGAAGGATGAAGGGTGAAATTTTTGTAAAAGGAGGAATTGTTAATGGTTAAATCTCTGGTGAAGTGGGGAGATTTTTATCTTTCAAGATGAGCTTTCCAAATTACCAAGAGACCCTATCTACTGAATGGGAAGTCTTAGTTTAAGACATTTCTTAATTTTCAATGGGGTTATTAAGCTGGTCACAGGCAAGCTGAATCAGGTCTATCCATCTCTCTTTGGCCTCTACCTCCTTTCTGCGGGACAATGTAAACGCCTCCAGGCAGAGCAAGCTCGCTCTGGTTAAACTCAGCTCCTGTCTTGCCATTGCCCTACAGCCAGCCAGGTTGCAGAAACCTTGTGGATTTTGTGACTCCGGAGTGTTACAACCACCTGTAGAATAACAGCAAAATGTGGGGAAATGAGGGGAGGGACACAGTTGCAGTTTCTTCCTGCTTAGTCATGAGAACAAGTAAACGCAATGACCTTGGATCTAATTCAAATGACTGAAGTAAATTAACAATCTTGGATGAGGTTATAAAGAAGCTGGCTCACTTTTTTAACCCATTCACTTTTTTTAAATTTATTTTTCTTACACTATGATTTGTAAAGTAAGTTCTTTTTCAAGTAGGATACTATGCTAAAACAGCTACCAATTTTATCAGATAAAATAACTCCCGAGGACTTATATACTAGCTTATAAAAATAAGCATCTATTTTCAAGTCAGTGTCACCCCCTTAATATCAAAATTCCTAAGGACAGAATTGCTTTATGAGATGTGGTATGTGAGACGCCCATGCTGCAGTTGGTAAAAGAATTCACTGATAGTCAGGAATATGGAAAACATAAGAGTAGATTGATTCACTTCAAGAAAGCAGCAGGCAAATCCAAAAGAAGACCACACCTTCAAAGTGAAAGACTAAAATTTTTATAATGATTTGAGGATACGAAATGGGTATGAGGTGATCAAAATAAGCATCAGAAAGGATTTATTTAGGTCAGCTTGCACTCTGTTTATTTCATATTATGTTAACAGTTACATGTTAAAGGGGCCAATTTGACATGATCCAGTAATTTGGTTGTCACAGAAGGACCTTAAGACTCACATAAAGGATACCAGTATACATCAATTCTAAGAAAAAGTGTCATAGGCTATTGGGAAGAAATACATGTATTTCATATCAAAGGCATGCTTGCGACTTACTTTGATGCATAGTTTAGCCTGAGGAGAATGCTATGGTCTCTTAGTACATGCTAGTTCAGAGAAGCCTGATGGGACAAAAGGCTCATCATGCTGTAAATGGAGATTGACTTGTTTTCAGTGTGTTTAGCCTCCACATTTCCTCCAACAGATCAACAAAGTCTAATATTTGACATGTAGGCACAGTTCTCTTTCTTCTGTATCTGTTTCCTGCTGAGAGTAGGTGATGAAAGAAGCAAAAGGACCCAAATCAGTTTGTTGAGCCATTAAGGGTCAGTGGGGCCAAGTGAGGAGCAAAAGCTTTAGGCAGCCTGCTGTAAAGCAGCATAGATTAAGGGGTCAAGGAGGAAGGATTACGGGCATTGTAGGATCATTATCTGCACTTTGATGGACTGTAACCTGGTGAAGACAAAACATACAAGAATATTAAATAAAAGTTCACTTGTAAGAAGTTGAATTTTTTTTTTCTGGCAGGCCTGTTGGGTAATGCTTAAACTTACTCAGAATAAATGTATGATATCGGTGCAGACTTTGCAATAGTTATCAAGTATTTATAGGTAAGAACCTTTTCTCATAACCTCTTAACTTCTATTTCTCTTTTGGAAAGGATGATACAAATGTCTGCCTTATGATTCTGACAGCTCTCATGCTTTCCTTTTGTCCCTCCTCATCCTTGCTACTGTTTCTCTGAAGGTTTCACTGATCAATCACTGTTTCCATTGTCCCTGAATGTTAGAATACTGTTCTGGTTGTTGGTCTTGCCTGGTTCAGTATTGGAGGTGGAGTGATTGACAATTTAGAATCAGTGTTGTAGCCCCTTTTTAGTCATATTTCACCAAGAAAGAGGTTAAAATAATAGTTCTTAAGCCAAGTTCACCTGCAGTCCATGTCTAAGTCTGATTTTATCTGTTTTATAGGTGGTAATCAATATCTCAAAACATTGCAACAATCTCTTCGTTGAGTTTTACTTTTGTAGATGTTACAACAGTTAAAGTTAAAGTTAAAGTTAATACAGTTAAAAAGTTTCAACAGGGAGTTATAAAATAAAATCAATTAGAGTAAAGCAAATTGTGTTTGTGTAAATTTCAAGTCTTTTCATGAATCTGATTGCAAACATTTTACAGAAGAAACATCATTGTGTATGACAAATGACTTAGAATAGCCATGCTTAGACATCAGATGAATTTAGCAATTGAAAAGATAATTTAGTTATCTGTTTTTATAGAATTTAAGATAACAATCATGACTGACATTAAATGAGGACCAATAGGCTCCCTTTATTCTACAGATATATTTTTTCAGATGTATTTAAGTGATTAATATCTCATCCTTTTGATTATCAGACTCTTATTGTTGTTGTTAAAGATTTTATATACAGCTAACATTACTGAAATAAATCAAAAGATAGCCTTAGACTTTTACACATTTAGCCAACCATGTCAGTGACCACAAATAGATTTATTAATGGATATATAATGGATGGCAAGATTAAGTGACAGACTGATTTCCTTTTGTCATAAGCCCTATAGCTCTTTGGATTTTAAAATGCCTCTGATACAGTTTTTTTTTTTCCTTCTGTCCCAAAGATAACTCACAGATGTTTACATTTCTGTTAGGACTGGCTGAATAATAGACTTGCAAGTAACCTTGAATAGGAAATTATCTTAGTACCAGCAGAAAGTTAAAAGGAGCAATTTAGCCCTATAATTGTAGCTTGAGAATTATCCAAGAGTTGTTTACGGATGTTTTAGGCCCATCAGCTAAGCAAGACTATCAAATTAAACCATAGAACTTAAAGAAAAAATTACCAATCAATCAACCTGTGCCCCAGTGGATTTCATTAATTCGTTGCCAGTTGCAAGGAAGGCCTTATCTTGGCAAACTACGACAGGAATTAACCCAGCTTTACCATCTAATAGAACCTATTGTAGGCTGTCTGTAACCCAAGAGCCATGTTTTCAACTGATACCCAGTTTTCCTGACTAACTTACTATCCATACCAGCTTGGGTTTAGGTTCCAACTTGAGCCCAGTCTGGAGACCCAGACCATTTCCCTCCATCTCCATTTGTTTTGGGATGGTGTTTGCCTATAGCACTGGTACCCTTACAGGTTGTCTTGGTTACTTTTCGCTTGTTGCTGAGACAAAATACCTGACGCCCAAAATTAGGGAAGGAAAGGCTTATTCTTACAGTTTCTCGGGAGTTTCAGTCCATAAGTTGGCTCCAAGGCAACATGGGATGACAGGGCTACAGTTCATGGAGGCTGCAAGCTGCAAGCCATGCTGGTGAGAGAGCAAGAGGCAGGAGCACGAAAGTGCAAGAGGAAGACCCGCCTTCCCTTACACTGTATCTCAGCTCCACCCCTCGGTGGGTGTAGCAGTCACGTCATTAATCCTGACGCTAGACAACAAACTGATCACAAGCATCAGACTCAGCCCCATCAAAAGTACATGAGGACTTGGGGGTACATAGCATATTACCCGATACACAAGTTTATCCCAGTTTTCTTCCTCTTGCATTTAGCTTGGCACAGGTTTGAGCTTGAAACCAATCTACTAACCACGCATGTGCACCAGAGTGAAAAGAGGCCAAGACAGACAATAAGAGATGGTCCTTGAACAAGCAACCAAAATACTATGTGAGGCAAGGCCTGTGAGAGGCGGGTGCCATGGGTGTTGAAGAATTTACCAATAGTCAAGGGATACAGAAAAATTAAGAGTTTATTGATTCACTGCAGGAGAGCAGCGAGAGAAAAAACTGTGCCATTAGAGACAAAGTAGGGACCTTTATATCTGATTGTAATGTGAAGGAGGTACTGGAAATATCATACCAGGAACACTTTCATTAAGTCACAGTGGTTCTATTTTCCATTTGTCTCATTTCTAAGGATAGCCACGCTTTGTTTGAAACTAACATAATTTTTTTTGACAGTGTCCAGTGCCCTAGAAACTTTCCTTCTGGATAACATTGATTAACAAATATATAAAGATTAACTAAGGTTAGTAGTCAAGGGGATCAAAACAAAATACATATGTTTGTGCTGGAAAGGAACTTCTGATGTTACAGTAGAATGGGGAGAAATGTTATCTTTTTAGATATGTGAAGTGGTTAGATCATCTATAGAGTGAAGTCTTTTTCATGAATTGGATTGTAATATGTGTGTAGTTTTTGTGCACAGCTTACAAACTAGGAAGCAAATGTTCTACTACAATATAGTACAGACTCAACACTCAGATGCAATGTGGTCTTTAAAAAAACAGTGGCAAAATAACGATAACTCCCACAAGAATCTGCCTTCACACATTGCCCAAGGCCAGGCACTGGGAAGCTTTCAGAAAGTCCTGGTGAATGATCTAGTGAAGAAATAGCATCTGACTAATTCCAAATTTGAGCTGTGAAAGTAGAAATCAGGGGCTGGCACAGAGCTTGACTCATTTTTGCTCACATTCTGAGAGTCAGAATTACCCATCCCTATCCAAATGCCCGTGCATAGTTTACTGGCTACACTGGCATGACTTTACTAGTCTATTATCTTTCTTAACATTACCCATTCCAGGAGACTCTTGCCCAGACATATAACTTAATTGTTCATTCTACTAACTTCCAAAAAGATGTATCAGATTTTTAGTAGAAAACAGAGAGCTAACTCAATTTTTTTAATCTCTTGCCTCAGAAATCTTTACACTCCTCTTTCTGCCAAATCTAGGCTGTTTTATCTTGATCCTGACCCAATCTTAACCAAGGCTCCCTCATTCCCCAACCCTGAAAACACTTACTTAAAGCAAACTTCCAACTTGTAGTAAATGCTGATCTTGTCTTCCTCATTAGAGACAGGATTGGAGGTTAGCAGTCAGTCATGTTGCTTGCCAATAAACTTAATAAATTCAGTCTGGTCTTATCAACAGGTTAGGTTGGTTATACTTGAGCAGTTAGCTCTTGAGGCCTAAATCAGCATCAAGCACTCAGTAAATATCTGTTGAATGAATGAGTGGATGCAATATAATCTTACATGAAAAGATTTTTAAAGTCCTATTAACTTTAAAGCAGAAGGAAATGGCCCATATAAACCCTACTCTGTGACTAAACTGAGAGTATGGGCAAATAACAATATGAGCATTAACATGTTACTGGTGACTCTTTAGCTAGTGTCAGCATATTTACCATCTCTTCATGATCTTAAATTACCTGGTTAGAGTTTGAGCAAAGACTACAAGTCAATGGTTCTTGATTCAGAGGTGAATATTGACTGATGTCTTTGAAAATGACTGAGGTGACATGGGGGGATTTAACCATCAGTGGAAAAAGTCTGCTGACTTACTTTACCTTTTCACAGAAAATATTTTGATTCTCTTAGTAGTTCTTTTGTAAGGAAAAGAACTTTTCCTGGAGAATTTTCTAAGCTCAGATAAGGCCTTCCTTGTTATATCTTTAAGGCACTCAGATGACAGGAAGAAATCACCTTATCTGAATTTACTAAGCTGTTGTTCCCAATTGTAATTCAACCCATAGGTGCATACAGTCAGCCAGTAAGACTCTCAACCAAATACATTATTTAAAGGAGAAGAATGAAGTAAGGCTAATGTATTTTAAAATTCAGAATTTATGTATGAGAAGGTTTCACTACCCATTCAGTGGAATATAAATAGGGAGAAATAAATAAAAATCATTTCAGAAAGGCCACATGTATGGGCTAATTTAGTATTGTAATACTAACCTCAGCATGTAAGAACAAGCCCTTCTACTTATCTAATACCCCAAGGTAAAAAAATCATGCAGGTTTGGCTTTGTTTTTAGGTTGAGAGCTCTTTGGTTTACTTAGTTTCACTGCTTTTTGTGTTTTACTTGCAGAATATGTCAAGCCCTAGGAGTTTAAGGCAACACATAATTCAGATTTCTGTATTGAGTTATTTCTCCCAAGCAGATCAAGACTAAAATGCAAAATATATGTGAACAATTTTCTTCTTCTTTTCTTCGAAGAAATACTCATTTATCAGGACTCTTAAAAAATAGCTTAACTGTAAAGTTGGGGAGGTAGTAATAAAAGGAAGATGATAAGATCAAGATTGTTTACTAAAGCTCCTGTAGATTATATGCTTACCTCTACAGAGTAGAGTAACTGACTGGTTTTCACTTCACCATACTGGGCAGAGAACTTCAGTGTCTGTGAAATAGGCTACTCTGGGGACAAAGTTAGATATATTCCCAATGGACAACACCATAAAGCAGCTCTGAAGAACTTTCTGCTTCTCAACCTCCAGAGAACAGAAACAACTGATGCTTCTAGAGACAATATAAAATTTTTTAGATTTAAATGATTTTTATCTATAATCAACTGAACAGTACAGTTTTGACAAGAAATCTGATTGGTTTTTAAACCCAGTATACATTTTGGCAACTGATTTATCTTTTTCAGTAGATTTTTTTTTCTTTAGTTGTCATAAGCATCCATTTTGAAAATTTCTTCAAAACCTTTTATTATGTTCTCTTGTAGTATTAAACTTTCTCTTTCTCTTTCTTTCTTCAGTCTTTTTCTATCCTTCATGTCCTTAGCCCCCATATCTTATGAAACAATAAAAAATGGCAAAAATGTATGTACTTCTAATTAGGTGTTGAAAATGATACCATACTAATGGTTCCACCCAGGTTGCCAGCTGATCAAAATGATGTCAAGACTGGTTTTACAAATGCAATGCATGTTATTGCCTGTGTACAATAGCTTGAAAATCTTTCATTAGTCGAGAATAATGTGGTGTTATGATCTAGTTCTTATAGGTCATCTGAAAAATTTGTCAAGGTAGTTAAATAGAGACTCTCTAGGCTTAAGGAAACTGTTGAACAGGACTCTCCTTGGCAAATAAAAGAGCAGCTGCTTGGAAACATTTTATTACAGTTTTCATTCACTAATTTGACCCCAGTAATTTTCATAGTCTTTTGGGAGACACATCCCAATAAATGTTGCTGAATATATTATTGTAAATGTTGACATTGGTTATCATCAAAAAGTTAGGTTTTCTGGAGGTAAAACAGTAAGGTTTTCTTTTTAAAAGGTTTTCTTGGTACAAAGCTCAATTAACAGACAAATTAGGGAATATTCTAGATATCTAAGTTATTTAGAAATGTTATAGGCCATCACACAGGAAGACAGGGCTGGGAACTCAAGAGGTAGGTGAAGAAGACTGCTGTGGCTGGAGATGCATTGGTTGAAAGTCAAGCCTCAGGATAGAGAAATGACTATACCCACATACTTACCCTAAGAATGAACAATAGTGATTGATATTCTCAATAGGAACCCATCACCTTGGGTGGGGGACCAATGCCTCCATTGCACCTCCCTTCCAGGAAAGTCTTTGTTCATTCCATGTACGCTTGCTACATGACTTGCTTCCCCATTTGATCCCAATTTAGTCAATATTACCTAGGCAACTATGCTTGTAATCTTATTGGTTGACCATAGTTTTGTCTCACCTTATACCAGTCTTGTAGTTTTCCACTGGATCAATACTGCCTAAGTGACTATACTTGTAATCTTATTAGTTAACTATAGTTTTGTCCCACCTTATACTTGCCTCACCTTATGGTTCTACTGTACAAAACTCCCTTAAGATGTGGGTTCCTGGGGGGCTAACCACTTGAGGCCCCTTCTGTCACACTTACACAGAAGATTTCTTCTCTCAATATACTTTGTACTGTCTTTTTTTTTTTTTTTTTGTACTGGGGATCAAACTCACAACCTCATGCCTGCCAGCTGGTGCTTATGCTGCTGAGCTAAATCCCTGGCAATATTTTGTACTCTTAAAAAGAAAATTATATCATACTAGTATTGACAAACTTAATATTATTTAATCTGCATGGCAACAGCATGCAAGAGCTATTTGATACTATTATAGTTCTACAGTAGTCATGTAACCTGCCTAAAGTTGTATAGAAGCTGACGCAACAGAGGTAAGGCCAAGCCCGTGTGAACACAAATCCTAAATGCAATGCTGAACTTCATGGTTATTTTGTCTTTGAGACATTTTGGTTAAAGCATGGTAGATGGAAACTATGTCTTGAAAAAGATTTTCTATAAACCATTTCCACAGTTATAACCTGGAAGAAAACAACAGGAAATAAGTAAAAGCTTTCAGCAAACTTTGTAACCGCAAGAAAATTAAGCCCACAGACCACTGTTGCAAAACATTATTAAATTATTAGCTACTTTGGAATTGCCTTTATGGCAATTAAGTGACCTTGAGGTTTCCTGACACTCTTCCAGCTGTTACCATTTAAATATCTTTAGAGTTTGTAAGAACTACATAGGAGGATAATGAAATCTCAAAATTGCTTTCTACTACTCTTAAGAATCTATCAAAATAAATAATTTATTCTACTCCATCACCAGCTTGAAACATAAAAAGGCCTGATATCACCTTGAAAAGTTGATTTAAAGTAGGCTTGAATAACTAGCGCAAGTGTATATATTGAGCATGCAGAGATTGAAATCAGAATAGAAATTCCTTTTCTGTCCAGAAGGATGGTTTTACTACTTAAAGTGCTGCAGTCAACATTCAGTATTTGAGAACTGGAGACTTAGAAGCAAAGAAATATACCACTGACCTGTGAGATGTAATCTATAATCTCTGTCTCAAGGAAAGAAATGTTATTTCACTTAATCTTAAAAACAACCCTGTAAAATTGTGCCAGTGATACTATTGTACCCCTTAACATCTAGAGAATCTAGGGACAGTGTAAAAATCTGGCTCAAGGTGACACCATTGGCAGACTCAACAATTGGCTGTGATACCTAGGCATTCTGACTGCATGCCACACAAAATCCTAACCAAGGCACTTATTGTCCCTATAGAAAAGGTGGCTTGACACTGAAATAATTATCTCATGATAATCTTCACAAAAACCCTGTAAGGACAACTTCGTAATCCTTTTCTATAAATGGGCACACGGAGTTGTACAACAGGCTTCATTCAGGATCTATGATTTGCCTCATTCTTTCTGTGGCTCCTAACACTGACTTTTAATGCAGGAAAAGGATAATCCAGGGACTGTCTGAGGCAGTCTTCAGTGAAAGGAAAGAAAATGTTTGCACTTATTTTTATTGTTGTTTAAAAGTTCAGGGGAAAAAAACCCCAGCTTTTAAAATATTCAATACATAGATTTCTGTTTGCTTCTTATTGGGCCATAAGCAAACACTTACTGTATGGAAATGGTCCTGGTGAAAGAGTGGCTAAATCTCCAGAAGGGGATCCCAGCTGTCCTTGCAGATGATGAGTGCCCAGGCAAAGGATGCAGGGTTGTTTCTTTTAACTAAAAGAGTAACTGCAGAATGGATAAGCAGTTTTAAAAGATTCCTGTTATCAACAGAAAGAAAAACATAGCAGATGGAAGAGAATACTAATAATTCAGATACAAATTAACAAGAAAATGACACAATTGGTCTTTTTCCTAGGCTTAAAACTAGTTTGTTTTTAAAAATCAGCAATACAATTTGATATTTTAAAAGTCAATTTAACCAATAGGGGAAATGACTTAGTCAAAATATCTGGAATTTTCAAAAATATCTGTTCTATTAATTTTTACCCACTATTCATAGTGATAAATAATATACAGTATTTTGCAAATGAAAACAGAAAGGAGGAATTTATAAATTATCATTTATTCAGTTTTTATAATTTTTATTTTTTATATATATGTACTATAGATAACATATAAATAATATAGTAGAAGAATATAGTTCAAGCCAGGTGTGGTGGTGCACACCTTTAATCCCAGCACTTGGGAGGCTGAAGTAGGTGGAGTGTTGTGAGTTCGAGGCTGGCTTAGGCCATAACGTGAGCAAGGCCGGCCTGAGCTACATAGTGCAACCCTGCCTTGAAAAAAATAGGGTCGGAAATTTGGCTCAGTGGCTTAAGTGCCTGCTTGGCAGGCACGAGACTGAGTTTGATGCCCAGTACCGACAAAAAAAAAAAAAAGAAAAAAAAAAAAGAATATAGTTCATTAGTAATATAGGCCTACATGACACAACTGTCTTTCAATTAAAATGGACCAACATTAAATGGTGATCCCATAAGATTACTATGAAGCTGAAAATTTCCTGTCTCCTCATGACATTATAGCCAGCACAATGTATTATTCATGTGTTTTGGTGAGGCTTATATAAACAAACCTACTCAGTTGACAGTTGTATAAAAGTGTGACCCATGTGTAGTACAGTTATATATAGTATGTAATATTTGATAATAATAATAAAAAATAGCTATGTAATTATCATCTATGTTTACTATATCATGCTTTTTAACATCTTGGAACATGCTTCTTCTTCTTATAAAATGTTTAATGTAAAGCAGTATGCTACATTATGCTAGCAACAGCCTCATATATCTCGTGCTTACTTCATCTCTTGATTGGCTCAAAGGCTACACAGAATAATTCGCATATACCATGCAGGTTCATGTAAATGCACTTTGTGTTAACAGAACAATGAAATTGCCTACTTATGCACTGTCAGAATATACCTTATTTTTAAATGGCACATGACTGTATGTGCATGTATTCAATCATGTTTAATTCATAGAAGACTTTGACCAAATGTTAAAGAGAATCCTGTACTGTGTTTGATAAAACAGTACATATCTGTATAACAAAGCTCCAGACTCCATCTGTAATGTTTATGACCCTAATTGCTTGTCAAGTACATTGAATTTTTTGAGTATGTGTTAATGAAGGGTAAAAGAAAGAAACAAAATTCTCTTGTTTATTGTACCACTGAGAAACAGGAAATTATTTTCTTTTGAAAGCCTGTGTACTACAGAATATTACCTGGTAAATAATGAGTGCTCATTATATTTTAACTAAGTAACATATTTGTTAAATAAATGAGGCACTCACACTTTTGTTCTTTATTTGTATATACTTTTTAAAAGTTTCTTAAATAGGTGAAACCATGCAATATTTAAACTAATGTGTCTGACTTATTTCATTCATCACTGTGATCTCAAGTTGCATCTGTGTACCTACAAATGCCGCATATTTATTTTCTTTATGGAAGACTAGTACTCCACTAGGTTTATCTTACTTATTTTTTTAGTACCAAGAATCAAACTTGGGACCTTGTACTTGCCAGGCAGGTGCTGTGCCACTAAGCTATATCCATGGCCCCTTCTACTGAGTTTAAATACCACATTTTATCCATTCATCTTTTGATGGGCATATAGGTCATTTCCAAAATGGAGCTATTATAAATTGTGCTGCTGTAATCATAAGTATGGATGTATTTCTGTAATATGATTTCTTCAACTCTTTTGAGAAGATCCCTAGAAGAGGAATAGCTGGATCAAATGAAATTTCTATTTTCAGTTTTTTGAGGGATCTTCATGGTGATTTATGTAGTGGTTGTACTAGTTCACATTCCCACCAACAACGTAAAATAGTTCATTTTTCACCACAGTCTCATCAGCATTTGCTATTATTTGATTACGTGATGATAGTCATTGTTTCTGGAGTAAGATGGTATCTCAGGCTTTTAATTTGCACTTCTCCAATGATCAGTGAGGCTGAGCATTTTTTCATGTATTGCTCACACTTAACAGATGAAATTTGTTGTATTATTGGTGCCTACTATCTCATTTCTCCTTTTTTACCTTGTTGGGAACACACCAAGTTTTCCATGGAAACCATTCTTCATGAGTGTTCAGACACAAGACTCAGGAAAAACCGTGTTATTTATCTAGGTCAAGTAAAGCCTTCTACTAACCCAATCATGTAACTCAATCCAGGTCAACAAGGAGACCAAAATTCTACTGCACTCGGGCAGGCATAAAGCTGCAGCTGCTGACACATGTTTAATTACTGCACGGACCCTAGTATCAAAGCTGAAGGAGAAAACCAGGACAAATAGATGAGAAAAATACTCCAACCAATAAAGTGATAAAATCGCTACCACTGTTCATTGTTACTTAAGATTAAGAGCAAGTGTGGTCTGAACACCTGTCTTCATAAATGATCCAAAATTGACTAATGATAAGCTTTTTAAACAGGCTAGTCTTCGGAGAGGTTCAGTGTTATTCCTAATAATAATAACCCTTTTATTTTGAAAAGAAGTTTTGGGGACACAAAGTCTTCAAACTAGATTTCTGTCTTACAGAAACAGAAAGTTTATATGTGATTTGCTTGGTTATTGTATTTTTGAATACTGTCTATTCATATGGACAGCAACTAAAATTTGTTAAATTTCTCTTCAAAGGCAATGAAAGGGTAAGAAAATATATTGCAAACAAATCTGAAATAAAAAATAGAAAGAAAATGAAGAAGCAAATGAAATAATAGAAAAACCAAAAATACTCTTTTACAATTTAAGATGCTCAAAATTTCATCAATCAGAATTTTCTATTGTTCAGCCTATGCACAGAAACAAGTGCAGTAATTGTTGCCTTATCTAATGATGGTCCTGAGCCATCACTGCAAGTCGTATAGTGCTTAGAGCTCTGATGGTTTAGGTTCAGACCTTCCTGACTTACATTTTCCCAACAACGCACTCATGCAAAGTGAAAATTTTCTCTTTGGTCATTCTTAATATAGTCATAAAAAAGATAAAAAAAGATGGAAAGAACAAAAGGAAGAGGTCAGCAAATGAGTTTGATGAGTGTCAAGAAATAGCACACACGTCTTGGTGCATACAACCTGTTTAGACACAGCTTGAGACAAAGGCAATGATTTCCTCTAGGATACAAAAATTCACAAAGAATTACCAGGCACTCGTAAAAGAGGCATAAAGCGAGTTGTGAAAATAGTACAGTTACAGGGGCCTGCTGTGATTCTTAATTAAGTATGTTTTCTGTCTTTCTGAGGTAAGAGGCAAATTCACTGTTATTACCACATTTGGATGGTCTTTTAGGAGTCCTAGTACAAACAAAATGCATCTAAGTCATTTACAGTCAAAACAAAGCCATCCTATTAAGAGAGTGCTTATTTTCTCTAGTGGACTTTCCTCTTCTTTGTCAATAATTGTTATTCCAATCAGGTAATTTAGTGATTGTAACACAGTGAAGTACATGTTTGGTTATCTCTATCAATCAGGTGATGCTTTTTTTTTAAGTTGCACAAAAATGAATATCTCATGCTCCCACTAAATGTTATTGTTATATCTATCAGCACTTATCAATATGATTATTCTTATTCCTTTCTCACTTACTAAGCTAAAGGCACTTTCAGGTATATACATTTTCATTAAAAGGATTAATGCTTATTGAGTGTTAGTTATATGCTAGATTCTAAGTGTTAGATTAATTATTGAATTTAAACCTCACAAAACACCTTGACATGTGTGATATTAGTATGCTTACTTTAGAGAAGAGGAAATTTAAATTCAGAGATACTAATATGGATGAGTTCACAATGGAAGTTAGGAAGTAGTAGATGTGCAGTCTATTCAGGTAGTTGTATCCCAGAAGGTACAACTCTTAATTACTGTGATACAGCTTTTAAGGCTATGTATTGGTTATAAACAAGAATATTTTAAGTTAGTGTTTGCTATATGCTTTCCATATGCTAAGAATGTATACCACTCTTTTATATTTATGAAGTCATTTTTATAGCCTTATAAGGTGAATACTAATACCCCTATTTTAAACATGAAGAAAAAGCAGAGAGATGTTAAGTGACTTGCTCAAATTTCTATAATAACTGATAGAACAGTTAGAACCCTGGCCTGCTAGCTGCAGAGTTCTTACTCATGTACCATTGCATGATATCTACCATTATACCAACAGGATGCTAGCATGTTAAAAGTTCTTGGAGCATTTCAGTTAGTTGCACTCAGAGCTCCTCCTATCAAACTGGACCCAGCTAATACTCCTGTCTTAAATTATCACATTGTCTCAGGTGTAGCCCCATGGGAAAGACTAGCACCTGCATTTGTACTTGGAGCTCAGCCTGAGCTGAGAGCTAAACACTGGTTAACTGAGTTTCCTGGAAATGAAATAAAAATTAGAAACGGATGTGATTTTCATTACCTTATAAAAGGAAACATCTGACAAAGTATGCTATTTTTCTTTCCCATAGAGTCAACAAATACGTTTGAAGATAAATATACCTTATTTCTAAGATATTACTCAGCTTTGGCACAGTACAGAGAGGGTGACAACCCGAAAGTATTTGAAGCTTAGCCCTCAAGTGGTTTTGTTATCCCAACTCCAAGCCTCCAAATCTTTATTTCCTCATGGAAAGTTTCAGCCAGATTGTGGACTGGCTTAATGAAAGACAGTATTTTATTTACAATTTAGCGGAAACTGAAAAGCTCCTGAGCTTTGAAACAGAGTTATAAAATGACTGGAAATCTACTTTTGAAATATTGATTTCAAATTTCACAAATAAAGGAATCTATTTTGTTGGTGAGGCATCCCATGTACCTAGAACATTGCCTGGCATACAGGAAGCACCCCGCACATTTGTTGTTGAATGAACAGAAGTCGTTTGAGTAAGAAGAATTAAATATTTCTTCTAAATGTATGTTTTATGAAATTGTTACTTAAACGTGCGATTAAGTTTATTTCCTCATTTCTGCGTAAGGTAAGTCATATTATATGGTCTTTCATCATTCAAAAAGAAGCTAGAAACAGATGCAGGGTGGTTAAGAATGAAATACAAAGGGAACATTTGTTTAAGACATATAATTCTGTTTAAATCACGTTTCTTTGAAAGATTTTGACACTGCTTATAGTTTGCTATCTGTAGTGATTTTCAGAAAGACCCATGTGAAATGAAGTATTTCTTTCAAGCTGTATTGTAGTTTTAGAAAGAATACATTTACGAGTTTGGGCCTGGAATCTAATGGAGTCTCCCAATGTAATGGGTATAAAGGCCAAGAGACCTCTTGATTTTCTTCAGCTCTTTAATCACGTTCTGTGGTCATTCCTCTACGATTCTATTCCGAGTCGTTTTGTTTTAACAAATATTCATGTACTAACATAGAGGCCTCATTAGTTGGGCTAGTTCAGTGATTCATAACACCCTCCCCCTGATCTCAACCAGCATGGCAAGTGATGCTCAATTTGACACACATTCCAGTACTGAAAGCTACAGGCACACATGATTCTCAAAGTACAAGGCAAGATATCTTTCTGTTCTTAACTTTTAGGAAAGCCTATGCTAATTAATTTAGAGATATTAAAATTACAGGGATAAATGTAAGTTCTAATTATAAAATGCCATTTACAATTTGATAATTTTTATTAGGAACAAATTATAGCACTGATGTGAGGAAATAAAATTGTGAAGTGTTGCTCTATCTTACATAAAAATTAAAATAGCTGAAGATTTTAAAGTGAAACATAAAAATGGTGTCACAGCTTTTCACTTTATTGATCCTTTGAAAAGTCATTATTCAAGGCTCTGTTAACTTACCTATTTTCTGTTTCACTGATTTTTGCTTTTGCCTATACTATTGCCTTCTTTGGACTTAATTTATTCTACTTTTCTAAAGATTCTTAAAGTAGGAACATAGATTTTAGACCTTTTGTCTCTTCCAATACAAACATTTGAAACTTTGAATGTCCTTTAAACACTGATTTAGCTATATCTTACACATTTTTATATATTTTCATTGTCATTCAGTTCAGAATATTTTCTCCTCTACTTTATGGTTTCCTGTTTTTATTTTAAAGAGAATTTTAAAAAAACAATAAAAATGATACAGAACTTCAAAACAAGATCATAGGATATTAACAATGGTTATTATATGGCATATTGTTGTCTTCAAAATAGTTGCTCAGATTGCCAGTTATAGGCATACAAAATTTAACAAACAATAAAGCACTAACTGTTCCTTTCAATGAACTAATAGAATGAGTGCTGCAATTATCTTAGCTATTTTGGGTGAAGGTATATATATATATATATATATATATATATATATATATATATGATACATATATATATGTATAATATATATATAATTTACATGCATATATATATGATTTCTTCTTTGACTCATAGTAATTTAATTTCCAAACATTTGGATATTTTCCAAATATTTTGTTTTGAATTTCTAATTTAATTCTGATACAGTGAAAGAATTTCTATGTAATTTTCAACATTGTAGTATAGCTTAAAATATAGTCTCTCTTAATGATCTGTGCACCCTCAAAAAGAACGTGCATTACACATTGTTGAGGATATTTTCTTTAAATATTTATAAAGTCAAGCTAGTTTATAGTGTTGTTCAAATCTCCTGTATGCATACTCATTTTTATCACCATTTTCTATTAATTATTAAGAAAATAAGGCTAAAATTTTCAACAACAATCACAAATGTGTATTCCTTACTTCAAATGTTGCGAGTTTTTGTTTTATGAAATTTGAAGGCTCATTATGAGGTACATACACATTAAAGATTCATCCTTCTTGCTGAATTAATCCTTTTACCGTTAGTACGTGTTGCGCCTTTAGCTTTAATAATATTTCTAGTCTTGAAGTCTACTTCATCAGATATTGATGTAACCACTCAGCTTTCTTGTAATTGGTATTTGCATATTTTATATTTGCAGTCATTTTGCTTTTCCCCTATTTACGTATTTATATTTAAAGGGCACAACTTTTAAACAATATAGACTTGAGTCTGTGTTCTTATCTAATATAACAATTTCTTCATTGTGATAGGCATGTTTAGTATTATTGGCATGTTTGAGGTTAACTCTAAATTTTTATTATTTTGGGGGACAATTGAGGATTTTTTTAAAAAATAGTCTTCAGTTTTATCTCATCCATTGGCTTAGCATATAGTACATATATTGTTTGCACTAGAAATAATAAAATTTATACTTTAAACATGATAATGTACCATATATTGATACTGTATTGCTTCATGTTAAATATACGAACTTTCAACAATATATGTTTACTTACTCTTTCTTGTGCTTTTTGCTATTTTACTTTCACTCTCATAATAAACCTCACAGTATTTTTACAATAATTATGGGTTTATAAAAATTAAGACATGAGAAAAATTTATATTGCCAACATACAGTATTTACTATTCCTAGTATTTTTAATTCCATTAAATAAATCTGAGTTTTTGTAGTTGATTTAATTTTCCTTCCAACTGAAGAGGTTTTTAAAAAATTGTTTCTTATACTGCCAAATCTGTTGACAACAGATTTTCTCAGTTTTTGTCTAAAAATATCTTTATTTCATTTTCATTTTTGAAAGATATTTTCATTAGATATAAAATTCATCATTAACAGTCCTCCCTAACTTTTCACCACTTTAAAGAAATTATTCCACAGTACTACTTCAAATAAAAAGTAAGTAGAAACTTTGACCATTGACTCACTGTATGGGCTATCTTTTTTCCACTCTGATTGCTTTAAAAGTTTTTCTTTTTCTTTCCAATAATCAGGCTTGATATGCACAGAGATGGATTTCTTGTGATAATCCTTTTTGGTTTTTTGAAATTCTTAGACTTCCAGCTAAATATTTTTCATCAAACTTGACCATTTCTTTTTCAAGAATGGTTATGTCTTGTTTTCTCTCTCCTCTTTTAATACTTTATCAACTCAACCACCAGTATTTACCAGGTAGTCTAGGTGAGAGGTCATGTTTATTTTTTTCTCAGACTTTTTTCTTTCCTTACTCTGGTTTGGTTCCTATGGCCCTGATATCAACTCACTGATATTTTCGTCTGTGAATATATACTATGAATTATACACTTCATGTTGCAATTTTTTAATTCTAGAATTGTATTGTGAATAGTTGCCATTTCTCTGTTAAAACTCTTCAGTATATGAACACAACTTTTTTAAATTGTTGAACATAATAACAATAGCTGTTTTAATTGTTTTGCCTCAATTCTAATGTATTTATTATCTCTGGCTCTGTATCAACTATTTTTTTCTTTATATGAGTCACATTTCTATGCTTACTTGCATGTCTAGTAATTTTTTTTGGACACAAGTCATCATAGATGATATGTTGTTGATAACCTGTACCATATTGTCTTTAAAGAACATTGAGTCTAGATTTGGTAGACAGTTAGTTATTGATGGAACACACTGACATTTGAAACTATTATTAAATTTTCTATGAAGTCAGGAATCAGTAAATTATGTCCATAGGCAAAATCAGGCTCACCAAGTGTTTTTATGAATAAAGTTTTATTAGAACAATTTGCGATTATTCCTTTCTGTATTTTCTATGGCTGTTTTCATTTTGCAATGATAGGGACAAGTAGTTGTAGCAGAAACTGCATGGCCTTTCGACCAAAAATATTTACTATTTGGTTCTTTACAGAAAGCATTCACTCACTTCTACCATAGAGCAGATTTTCCATAAAGAAAAGATTTTCCACAGCCTCAGTAGAATGCCCAGGGTGTTTATTGAAGTCTTTCCACTCTGTAATCAAAATTCCAGTGTTTCCTAGCACTCTGTGACCCCCAAATCTGCATTCAGCTCACTGTTAATTAACAGCTATTCTGTGCCAAGGCACTTAGATCCCACCCCACATGAAAA
Organism: Dasyprocta punctata; assembly: GCA_004363535.1. Classification (NCBI taxonomy): domain Eukaryota; kingdom Metazoa; phylum Chordata; class Mammalia; order Rodentia; family Dasyproctidae; genus Dasyprocta; species Dasyprocta punctata. Next base: position 3,987 of record RJWM01028846.1, on the reverse strand, counting down.
ACTTAATATTTGGTGGAAGATTTAAGGGGATTTGTATGCAGATTTTCCAAATTCTTTTCCTTTACTCCTTTATAATGTTCTACTAACGTGCCAGTCTTAATCTTCCTTGACCATATTTTAAAAGCTCAACCCAGAACACAAAAATATTGTCATTGACAACTAAAGAAACTCTAATAGATGCCATCAACATACCTCCAGCACAGCTGGGGATATTGCTTAGTGGCACAGTGCCTGCCTGGCAAGCATGAGGTTGAGTTCAATTCCTGGACCAAAACAAAAGAAGAAAAAAGAAAAACATACATCCAACACATTTTGGAAGTTCTTACTTCCAAACGCAGCACATAGTGTGTACTGGTTTGATAACTAACCAGCGTGTAAACCTATCAGAAAGTTAGAGCTACATAGCCTTGAACCCATTACCATGGGAAAATATGTAAATACAGCAATTGGCAGATATCTGGATTGACTTATTGTAAAATTTCATGTGTTTTGTAGGAAATAATAATTGAAAGGAACAGGTAACTGCATCAAGTAATAATATTCTAGATAATACATTCAAATATAGAAAAGGAGTACTTTAAACCTCTATGATTTGAAGGTTCTTACCTCCAAATTTGAATTATTTCCTTTTGCTAATCTGTTTACGATTATTCTCAACAGTTAACTAGTATGAAGGATTTGAACTTTCTTTAATTTTTTTTGTTTTGCTTTTTAAACATTCTCCTAAGGACCATTGGGCATTTAATTCATCAGGATCCTAGGAGTCAACCTGGGGAAAATAGTCATTACTAAATAAATACCATAAGACATCTTGTTAATTCTATTTGCTTTTAAAATGGTGCGATAATAGTTCATTAGATCTAATAGGTATCTGGCTCCTAAGTGAGTTGATTTTTATGTAGTACATACATAGATTAAGAAAAAAAGGATCCTGGGGGCTTTTTGTAAACTCTATCAACTATTTTCTACTGCTAATTTCTTAGAGCACTTGTATGTTGACTATGGTTGTTTAGTATAGTGGAAACTCACTTCCAGATGAATCGCAGATCTGGTTACATTCTATCAATAGATTGAAAATGATATAAGCTCTTTGAAGGCAAAAATCTATTCATTTTGTAACTGCTCACACATTCCCATTGTTCTTACCTAAATGACATTGAACATAGTTATTTAAAAAGTGCTCTCCGAAGTACTATTTATATGACACTTATAAAAGCAAGTATGACCAGAATAATTTTCAGCTTCTTTTCAAAAATATTTTTGAAAAAATTTTTTAAAAAGGGTCTTGTTACTCATTTCATTAAAAAGACAGACATATAATGTTAAATGTATCCATTAAGGAGTGAAGACTTTAAAAAAAGCTCAACTGTTTTAAAATGTTAGATAACCATCATATTCAACAGAAATTCTAAACCAACTATTAATGCAATTATTCTTTTTGATTACACCTACACTCATTTTGAATATCACTATGGAAACCAATGAAACTGTCCTTAGTGAAACATAATGAGAATTTGAAAAATACATTTTAAAATCACCTGCAAACAATAGCCTCCAAATCAAAAGCTCTAGACTTTTCTTGTCTTTTAGAATCCTAAACATCATTTGTATCTTTCAGTTTCCTAGCAAAGGGCAGAGAGTTATCTTTGAGTTTAAAAAAGTTCTCTTTTTTATAACTATGTTTATAGGTATAATTTAGATGTGCATAAGGATCACATTCATCATAGGAAATTTGTACCTATCCTTGATATACCTTATTTCCTCTTTTTTCCCATTCCTTCAAAATTTATTCTCTATAGTTTTTTAGATTGGAATAAATGTGAGTAAGCCTTCTCTTTTTACTGTTTGTCTTTCTGATTACTCTGAACCAAGACAGCTTGTTATCAATCAGCTTAGCATTCTTTTCCTTGGTTCAGATGGAAATCATAAATCCACGAAGTGCAACTCTGCCAGCAGTCCTGCTGTCACCAAATGAGACTGCATAATGCTGGATACCAACAGTCGACAAGTCAGTGGCTGACCACTGCTGCTGCCAACTGCCACAACTGGGTGCTGACTTGGGTCAGACAACACAGATTAACTCTGCTTGGTGCTGGTCTCTGCTACTGAGTTGCATTACCTGCTTGTCTTTTGAACTTTCCAGTGGTAACAGCCCCTAGTGCTTACTGATCTTTCTTTTTGATTGACTGCTTTGTCCACAGTACTCAGGATAAAAATCCCAAGTAGATTTATAGGACTTTTGGACCCCACATTTCCTGAGAAATAAATCAAAAACGAATTTACAGGAACACCAGAGTGAGTCTTTATTTTAACAGGGCCTGTGCTGCAGCACAAAGAGGTCAATACACTGAAGGGAGCATTCTGACACTAATCCTAGAAGTGTGTGTTGCTTATATAGCAGCCACAGGCCTGTGATTGGTCCAAGTGCAGGCCCATTGTTGGTACAGGGCTCTAAGAGAGCCTCCTCTGTGATGACCACAATCCAGTGAGGCGGCAGGGCTGACACCAGGGAATCTTCTAGAAGGCCTGCTGTGGGGGGTTGGTAATGTTAACAATGGGCCCAGATCCCTCCCTGCCTGATCTCTGTCATGCCAGGTTGTCCACTCCCATCTTGAGAATGGCAACAGCAGTATCCGAAGTGGCGAAAGTTGGAGAAGGGCACCATGCTGACAGTTAAGCAGCCCTCGTGCTGGAGTGGCAGTAGAAGAGTGGTTACTAGATAGTCATGGAGGACACCCAGGCAGGCTGTCCTAGCCCACCGACTGAGGGAGCAAAGGGAAGTCAGGGGAGGGCAATCTATGTACCCCTTCAGCAGGCAGGGAGAGATGGCAATATCAGTGCTTCTTGGCTGTCTCAAAATGAGCGCATTGGGATAAAAGAGAAGGGCGTCTGAGTTCAAGTTATTCCAAACTTGTCTGACACAGGAAATGATGCAAATCTCAGGAGAAAATAGTTATGTTTATTGAAGAAACTACATTTAGGAGTACACTTGAGGTCAATTTATTTTCTTCTTTAAAAAACTGAATGAGATCTGTTTGAGAGAAATGAGTGGACTTGTAGCTTCATCTAACACTTGTGGTAGGTGAATGAAACCTCCTTGCTTGCCAGAGGGCAAGAAATTGTATTCCAAATGTTATTCTGTCTGAACATCTAGGTGAGGATATGGGATGTGGTATAAGTATGTATTCATAATGTTTACCAATGCTGAATAACGGAGTAGATGAATATAGATAAATAGGGAGAAGGAGAGGAGAGAAAGGGAATGTAAAAAAAATTAAGATGTGTCATGTACATGTACCAACTCCCCAAAATGAATGTAATCATTATGTATTGCAAATATATGCTAATACAAATTGAAAAAAATATATATAAACAAATAATAAATGTCTATTCTTAGTAGAAATTCACTGACAAGGCCCACACTTCATTTAGCACCTGAGAAAGATTTGAGGCTTATAAACAGGCATAACTGGAAGGATATATTGCTATCTTAGATTGTGATGGTCTAACCCAAGATTTTCAACCTTGGTTGCAACTGAAAAAATATTATGAGTTTTAATTCACGCCTCCTGAAAATCGGATTTAAGTGATCTAGGGTATGACTCAAGTGTTTTTTTTAAGAATTCACTTGCGAATCTTCTCTTTGAAAAGTGCTTATTTACTGGCGCACGCCTTTAATCCTAGCACTCGGGAGGCTGAGGTAGGCGGAGCGTTGTGAGTTCGAGGCCGGCTTGGGCTACAATGCGAGCGCAAGGCTGGCCTGAGCTACATAGTGTGACCCTGCCTCAAAAAAATCAGGGCGGGGAGTTTGGCTCAGTGCCTTAAGCGCCTGCCCTGGCAGCCGCGAGGTTGTGAGTTCAATCCCTGGTGCCGAAAAAAAAAAAAAAAAGTGCTTATTTAGCCTGAAGAATCTACTTCTATAGCTTCAAAGGCCAAGAAAATGTTCACCCAATATCTGCTTTCCTATTGCAGCGCTTTCTCCGGGAC
>RJWM01028845.1:0-25160 GCA_004363535.1 Dasyprocta punctata | reverse complement strand
TAAACAAAGGTCCCTGTGGTAATCCTGAGTAGAGGTAGGGGACAGTCAAATGGTGGATTTTAAAAGATACTATAGGGCTAGGGATTTAGCTCAGTAGTGTAAGCACCTGCCTGGCAGGCACGAGGTTGTGAGTTGGATCCCTGGTACCAAAAAAAAGGAGAATGATCTGTGCCTCCCGAGAACCCACCATGTTGGGTCAAGGAGATTCCAACCAGAGGACAGCTAGCCTGCCTTCCTGGTGAGTGGTGTGACTGACAGACTCCACGAAGAGAAATATCTGTGCCTCCCACGCGCCTATCGGTGGGCAGGCTGAGAATCAAGGATATACCCCCATTCACCCCACCCTCCATCCCCCAGGCCTCCCCCACAAGCAACCTGATAAGTTGATAGCAACTAAGGTACATAAAGCAACTAAATGCTTGTATTGTTTGGTTGATTTTGCAGGCCTGGCGCCGGCAGTCTGAGCATCTCTTGGGAGGATGACAGTATGCGATGTAGCAAATATGGGGGATTGCCTTCTGTCTTGTCTTTGAGGCCCATTATTGTTCTCATTGTTTTGCTTTATTCTAATTAATTTTTTTTTTTGCTGTATTTCATTTTCTGTTTTGATTGGTTTTATTGTGTTTTGTTGTTGGTTTGATTTTACTAACCTGGTGGAATGGTCAACTATTGTGAAGATAACAAGATATACTATAGTAACTGTAGTTTTCCTAGTATCTTGCTTGGAAGTTCTGTACCAGTTCTACTGCTTTGTTTTGATTGACTTTGTTCTGTTATGTTTTATTGAATCTTACTATCTTTAAAATAAAATTTAAAAAAAAAAAGACACTGTACAATGACCAGGGTAGATGCCAGAGAAGAAACAGGGTGAGAAAGACCAGCTGAAGGTAGAAAGCTACAGAGTAAGTTTTCTAACAAAGAGATGAAGGAAAAGCATTCAAGGCAAAGGTAGGTGGCTGTACAACGCGAGCACAAGGCTGGCCTGAGCTACACAGTGCGACCCTGCCTCAAAAAACCAGGGCTGGGAGTTTGGCTCAGTGGCTTAAGCGCCTGCCCTGTCAGGCGTGAGGTTGTGAGTTCAATCCCCAGTACCGCAAAAAAAAAAAAAAAAAAGGTAGGTGGGTGAAGAAGCAAAGAAATAGCCTGTGTGGGTAGAGCGGGAAGAGGAAGGCAGTTATGTCTGTAGACTCAGCATTCACAGTGATGTATGGAAACCAGACTTTTTATCCAAAAAAGTTGGGCTGAGGGTTTGGAGTGTGGCCAGGGAAAACATGCAAAGAAATCAGCAATATGGAAATATTGCTAACAGTGCTTCCAACAACTGTCTCACCAAATTGTCCCTGCTACAACTCTAGTCCATCTCTTTCTGTGGCTTCTTGTCAATTTACTCTTCTGAAACACAGACCTTTCTGTCTTTGTGTGGGCAAATTATTCTGAGTTAGATTCGTGCACAGTGCTGGCACAGTACTGAAAGATTAGGAGGCTGGGCTTTGAGTGGTTGTTTGCAGCCTTTGGGGCTCACAGGCAGCCTCACTGTTAACCCCAGCACCTCGTCAAGTGTGACTTTTGCAGATGCTTCATTTTGAGTGCATTCACTGGCAGCCTTGGCTCTTGAGGCTGGTGAGGGCCCTCCAGGACCGTCCTCCCCCAGGATCTCATCTGGGAGGGGGCCGCTGAAAGCCGGGGAGGAGCTGGGCCTGCAGTTTCTGAGCATTTCCTGCAGTGAAGGTGTAGGAGTCCTCCTTGCCCTGGCCTTCTCATCTGGGTGCCGGTTTCCTGGCTGCTCATCAGATGGCCACAGCAAACTGATAACCAGATAAGGCCACTCTGCTTGGAAGTGGCCCCTGGTGAAGGTGAAGGGCATGGCTGGTGCTGCCAGACCGCTGGGCTGCCCGTGCCCTCCTCCTTCCTTCCCCGCCCTGGGCAGCACAGAGTCTCTTTCATCCAGGCAGGGCAGGTCATGGCCACGTGAATGTCACACTTGGCTCCCGGAGAAAGGGCAGAGGCTTTCTCCACCACAGAAAAACACCACAGTCTGCAGTTCAGGCTTTGCCGCTTTCCTAGAGTCCTGGGGTTATGGAAGCATCATTTGCCCCTGGTGCTGGGCTCGTGGTCAGGAGGGTGACGGGGCCGGGATGCAGTGGGGCTTTAGTTTCGCTCTTTGTCTTGATGGCACATTTTTGTTTGAAACATTGTTTTGAGGTGGGTCTCACTATGTTGCCCAGGCTGGTGTCTAAACCTGCAAGCTCGAGTGATCCCAGCGACAAAATGACAGATACAGTCTTTGTCCCTTCTTGTTCCTTCCTAGTGGCTGCCATCCCCAGAGCAGCCTGGCTCAGCAGGCCGTGTGCTGTTCTGCAGGCGGGCCGCTTCCTCAAGAAGGCAGGGTGGGATTCCGCTCTTCCTTCCTGGCCGCCCGCTCCAGTCTGACCTCACTTCCCTGCTGAGTTGGGCCCAGCGCCAGCCAGTGGACAGATCACTCCCAGCTCCTATCATCACATGAGGTGTCCCCTCAAAAACCACGAAGCGTCTTCCTCAGATCCATCCCTAACCAGTACAGAGAAAGAGTTCAATAGATGTTAGATGAATGAATAAATGAGTGGTTGGATACATTGACTATTTTAAGCTTTACATTTTCCAAAGCCTAAAACTAAGTGATGTTATTTTTTCCAACCTTTGCTAAAAGACAAATTATTCATGTCTATTACAATGTAGGGGCTCCTGTGGTCACAGCGTTTTAAATAACAAAGATGGCTCACAGTGTGGTGATGACATTGCTTTATAATGAATCAGTTAATGGTGAAGGGTTGTGACTTTGTGCATGTGTGTGTGATTTGTCTTTATTTTAGGATAATTGCACATCCCTCCTTCTAAGAAATAGGAGGGGAGGAAGTGGCTCATGCAGGGACATTTATCACGCACTTCAGCCTCCAGGCAGGCCCGTGGCACTGGGCAGTGGAGTGATGTGAAATGGAGGAATGGCCAGCTGAGAGTCCACAGGTCAAATCAGGAAATCTAAGCTAATCTTATGTCCAACTGAACAAGCAAGCCCAGGAATACAGGAGGTGCCCAACTACAGTCAGGAACTGGTGCTGTCGAGTCCAAATGGAGAAACTGAGGACCCAAAGCATAGGTCTAATTTGATCTTCCAAACACCAGACAACCAAGTGCCATAGTCAGCCTATGAGTGAAATCTGACTTTTGAAATCTTTTGACTAAGTTACCCTCTCGGACTGGTGCCCAGGACTCCCTCCGCTCAGGCTGAGGAAAGCGAGAGCTGGGGAGCAGGGCTGGGCAATGGCCTGGACAGGCAGCCTGGTTTCCCGTGCTTGGCCTTTGGGGTTAGTCCTGGCTCGAAGTCCTGGACCTGCTGCCAGCGTTGGGTTGGGAGCAAGTTTCTCACCCTTTCTAAGGCTCCATGTCTTCCTCTGTCAAGGCGAGGCTCAACTAGCACCGGCCGGCGCAGGGCAGGCAGGTCATTCCATCTGCTTTGCCTTAACCATGGCAGCTGCACGCCAGCATTTTCCAGATTTCAAAACCAAGCCGCATCCATCTCATCCCATTTTTAATCTTTTCTGTCTTCTTAGGCAGATGGTTTAATTTTTCAATGTCTCTTTGTAAGCTGGGTGTGGTCGTGAACAGCTATAATACTCCTGGAGTCTGAGGCAGGAAGATCACAAATTCAAGCCCAGCTTGGGCCACTTATCAACTGAGACCCTGTCTCAAAAAAAGCTGGGGACGTAACTCAGCATGAAGGCTCTGGGCTCGGTCTCCAGCACTGCAAATCATCACCACTACCACAAACAACAACAGTTTCCTTATAGTGTATGTTTCAGATCTTTATCCAACGTGAGCTGTCATTAAAATGTCCAAAATCTTTCTGAAAGAACCACCCCAAAACATGGTGATTATTCCTGACAGACAGATAATATTCTTTTGGATAAAAGAGATGAAATCTTAATTCCCTCCAATTAATTCACAAGAGCTATAAGTGAACACCTACCTTTTCACATGTACATGTGAAGAATTTTTACACTGCAAGAATCATTATACACTGCAAACATGTACTAATAAAAATAAAGATTTGTAATAAGCCAGGCACGGTTGTAGATACTTGCAATTTCAACTACTTGGGAGGCTGAGGCAAGAGGATCACAAGTTCAAGGTCAGCCTAGGCAATGTAGTAAGACTTTGTTTTAACAAGGGGAATCGAGGGTTCAGTCCCCAGTGTCACACACACACACACACACACACACACACAAATCTGTAAAAAAAAAAAAATCAACTCAAATCATTATTTGGTTTTAAAGAAGCAATTCTAGTGATTTCTGAATCTCATTTTGCCTCACATTACAATCAGTTCCAGGTCTTGTGTAATTTCCAGCCAGCAAAGGATGAGAACCCAGGAGGCTGGGCGTCAAGAACATTTCTGAGGGGTGTGTGCTGCCGAGCCTCTGCTCCAAGTGCGGTCCTGACATTTGCACAGATGCCTGACTTTAGCCGAGAGCCTCGTCCAAGAACATCATGATCTCAGCCCTGCTGGTTGCATTCCAGGACCCTGACACCCCGGGAGCCTCCCAGGCGGCAGCGGGGGAGAGCACCGCATACTTCTCAACACCCTGACCTTTCCCAGATGGCAGCCTGGGGGACGAAGGAGGGAAAAAGAGGAGTTGGGCCTCAGGTCACCCTAGATTTCTATCTAGCATGTCCCATCCTAGAGCTCGGATAAACTTAGAATTCTCATGTCTTCCAAGATTTAATAGGCATGACAACAGGACATGGAAATTTAGTGCCTGGTGGGTGGCACTTGATCAAAGGCACTCATCACTTGGTCAATGGGATATGGACAGGGTCATGGATAGAGGGCACAGGAAGATACGGCGGGGCTTTGGGTTGCCCAGCGCCCCGCCAAAGCTGGCCCACCTTTTGTCCTTGTTTGGAGTGTTGACAAGAACACAGCCGCATAACCAACATGCAGGGCAATGAAACCAACCAAAGAGTATGTGTGGTACCTTTTTATTTAGTCAGTCTTACTTAAACGTGTACTTTTGGAATAGTTTATTAAATATGACCTTTTCAAAATTCAATTCTCACACAATATACAGTGATCTTTGTGCAAACATTTTGACTGTGAGCTTCCTGCTCCCCCTTTTGAGTTAATAATTTACAAACTGACATCACAACAAAAACCCAGCTACTTCATTTATTGGGTTGGAGACTATAATTTTCAAACATGATAGGTATGGAGCTACAATAAGGGAATGCTATGAAGGAGTAATTCAAGCCCAGTGGAAGTAATATGTTTATCAAAAAAGAATTATAACCAGGCCTTACTTTCCAACAGAAAACATGTGTACCATGATGTTATGGCATAGTATTAAGCAACCAAATACACTTTTGATTACTATTTCACCTTTGTTTAAAAATATTTACATTCAATCAAATAAACCCAGAAAAGTCAAATTCTAAGGGACTGTAGACTGTCAGGAATGTTATAAAAATAATCTGGCTTCAGGGACTTAGAACACAGGGCATCAGGGGCTTCCTGACCCCCCTCGCTGGCCCTGGCCAGGCTGCTACCGGAAGTTGTAGCAGGTCAGCACCATCCACCTCAAGCTGCGTGCTGGGCACAGAGGCAACACCCGAGTCCCAGCCAGGCAGGGGGAGTCCCGCCAGGTAGTTCTTCAGGGACAAAGTCTACAATGGGGGCTGATCCTAGAAAACACATTTCCTTTTCCCTCTCTGGGAAGAGAAATATCTGATTGAAGAAAAAAAGAAGCACTCAAGTGTAAAAACTGAGGGTTTCAGTGGATGTCAAAACTCATGGTAGAATAATGGAATTTTAAAAATACAGATTAGCAATTATAATTCTAATGTGTGACAGCTGCAACTATTTTATATATTCGGTACCTGAAAATAAACTGACTTTTTTAAAATTTATTTTTGTTCCTATATCTTTTAATGTCATGAAATAGTATTAAGCAACCAAATATACAGATAAAGTCTTTAATTATTATAGTATGCAAGAGAGTATTTGGGACCAAAATTTTTAGAGTTTTTACATTATCACTGAAGACTTTGATGAGAAGTTAAAGAATGAAAGCTTATTAGAAAACAAATGGAAAAAAAAAGTTTAATCACTTGAGATGCACAAATAATTTCCCTTTCCATGGGCATTACCACCCAGTGGTACAAGCCCCCTACTCTAACTCTCTGGACCCATGGTTCGGACCCAGTGCAATCCTAATGCAATGATTTCATGTCACACCCTCTGTGCCCACTGTGCCTCATGGCCCTTGCGGAGCCATCTTGGTCCCACTCAGGTGCTCCAGCTGCAGGGGAGCAGGCACGCGCTGGGGTCAGGGACGCGACGGGATGTGCTGCGGTGCGGCAGAAGGAAGTTAGGAACTGCTTGCTATAGTCAGAAGACACCAGACTGGGAGGGAGAGGATGCACAGACTGACAGCCCTGACCTTATCTTCTGGGACCCTTCAGTGCTTAAGGAATCTGACAAAGTGCAGACAGGCAAGGATTTCGCAGCTCACTGCTCCACCCTGGGGTCTCCCACAGCCTCAAAGGTGCATTTGAGCTCCTCTGTTTGGTGGCCAGGGGTTCCGCTCTGCAAGTTAAAACCGCTTCATCAACATGTACTGCGATGGCTCTGATTTCACATAAATAATTGCAAACTTGATTAAAATGAATATATTACTATTCTAGGTTAATTTTTTCCATTCAGACATTTGTATTCCATCTACCTTGAGCAGTTAATTGATAAAAAAAAAAAAAAAACAGGCACCTCCAGAGACTTCACAAGAGCAGTGACTTTTTGAAACAACACTGTACAAACTGTGCAGAAGCGAACGAAGGACTGTGGTATCGCGGTGAAGTCTTCATGGGGCTGTTTTCTTCAAGTCTCTGATCTGTTTAATCAAGTAGTTCTTCTCATCAGTGAACTGCTCATCATCTGTCCTGTCCTTTTGGAAGCTGCTCAGAAACTCAATGAGTTTGGGTTGATTTTTTAACAGAATCTCCACAATGGGCTGCGCTTTGTGAGGACTGGCCACAAACACCTGGAACATTAAAAAATAAATAAATACGACGAGACCACACTCCCGGGATCACGTGACCGTGCTTGTGTTTCACATGTCCTGTTCTAAATATACGGGAAGCCCCATGGAGACTTTCTTACCCAGCAAGCTCAGTAAGTCACCTTGCCACCAGTCTCTTTGGGGAGCACATCAGAGTCATCAGGGTATATTTTTGACTTTTACTTTATTTTCATTTGAAATGTTTATTTATTTTAACTATGAACCTTTCAAACAGAAAATAATGAAACAGGCACCAATATAATCACTGCACAAACTGAACCGATTTTGACATTTTATGTCAAATCTCTTCTTAAGGAAATAAAACATTACAAATGGAACCAAACCCTTACTTTCCACCTCTCTAATCCCATTCCCAACAGCGAGTCACCATCACCAAGTACATTTTGACCAATTTCCTCCTACCAAATATGCCTGTAAACACGAGCAATGTACAGAATTTGACTGTATTTATCTTTTGAACAAGAAATACACTTAAGCGTATAGTCCTCTCACTTTAGAGGTCACCACTAGCACTGTTTGCTTGGATATATTGACAATTGTCTACCTTCCCCACCCCATTCCAACTCGGCAGGGTAGGTCTGGAATTGTGTGTTTTCACAAAGTTCCATCAAGATTCTAAAGCATAATCCTGGTTGAAATCACAATCCTGAACTAATATCAGTTTAGCTATAGGCTGACAGTGTAGCTCAGTGGAAGAACATTTGCACCATAAACAACTCAATGACACTGTAAAAGACAGCAGCGACTATAATAATAGAACAGAATCACTCAAAACTGTAGTATGGGTTGGTGAACTAGCCAGTTACCTGCTGCATAGATGACTATAAGGTTAGAATACAGATCGGAGGGGCCCTGACCCTACAGAGCTCTCTGGTGTCATGTTCTGGGCTCCTGACTCCAAAGAGCTGAGGGCTTCCCAGCAGCACCTCTGCCCAGCTCCCTACCCTACAGCCCCCGTAATGCACAGCCCTATGGGGGCGCAATGCCAAGGCTTGGTTACTATGGGGCAGCAGGGGATATGAAGTTCCTCCACTCCAGCAAGTGCAGACCAGGAGAAAACCCCGCCAGGATATTAAGTACCAATGAAAGGCGAATAAAAGGAAACAAAGGCACAATAAGCTTGAGATAACATGAGATTCAGGTACAGGGCAGATGGGCTCATGGCGTAGCGTCATGTGAGCTGTCACATGAGCCATGGGGAGAACTTTTACAAACAGTGGCAACAAGAGAAAGAATTCTGGGAATGCAGAATTGCACTAATGGAAGTCCCAATATGGGCAGTGACAGCGCCTGTGGGAATAACCACAGGAGTGAGAGTGGGATGGAGGGTATAGCAGGGCAGGTTCTCAGACACTAGTCAAGTGACAGGATAACCAGTGCTCAAATCCCACTTCGCGGCCAGGTGTGGAGGCGCAGGCCTGTAATTTCAGTACTCAGGAAGCTGAGGCAGGAGGATCACTATGAGTTCAAGATCAGCCTGGGCTACATAGTGAGTTTAAGGCCAGCCTGAATTACAGAGTGAGTCTCTGTCTGGAAAAAAAAAAAATCCCATTTCTATTTATTGGCAGTGTCCACAGACAAAGTCTTTTAATAGAGTTTCATCCAGGATAAGAGAGTCTCTGCCTGTAGTGCTGAGGATGTGGTCTTCCAAAGACCGTCTGTGGGCCCCACAAAGTGGGACGAAGTGCCTGACCTTATCTTCAGACTGGTCACTGCCCCATCACCCTAGTCCTGGTCAGTTGTCTCCATGACCTGGCACCACCTATTTGTAGCCCCGCTAGCTGGTTATTTTGACTTAGTGGGATCAGCACTTCACACTCATCAGAACACTTACTCCACACAGCACCCGTGAGGAGTGACGACTGTTACCCCCATTTGATAAATGAGGAAACTGAGGCTTAACCAAGTTAAGAAACTTGATGCCTGACCCCTTCAGACTGAACCCTAGCCTGAGGCACCTCAGTGCTGCCACTTACTAGCTGGCTGATCCCACAGCACCTCTTCACCTCTGCGCACCCCAGTTTCTCCATCTGGAAAACGAGGCTCAGAATGGCACTTGTGTGTCCTTAGGTGAGGATGTGACGTGCATTCTCCCGGACCCTGGAAGAGAGCCCGGCACTGGCAGGCAGTCAGTGCGGATCAGCAGCGGGCTCAGCGCTGTCCCAGGCACACGGCACTGGTGAGACCGAGGCTGACATCAAACCCAGGGTACTTGTTTGCACTTGTGAGAACACAAAACATAACATTTTGCCAGGTAAGGGTCAAAATTGGAAACCAAAACCCACAAATCTCTTATACTCAACTCATTTGGCCAGTTTATTTCTGAGTTTAACTATGACATAAACATGATACATTAATTCTTAATGTTTCTGTTCTGTCCATCAAAGGCCTTGGGGGCTTTGCTTCCTCAGTGAGTGCTAAGGAGTGCGGAGCACCGTCTCTGCCCACAGAAATATAAGGATGGGATGGAGCCCACTGATAGAGTGCTTAGCTAACATTCAGGAAGCCCTGGGTTTAGTACTGAAAAAAGAAAATTAAAGCCAGATGTAGTGGCACACGCCTTTAATCCCAGCACTCAGGAGCTGAGGCAGGAGGATCGTTGTGAGTTCAAGATCAGCCTGGGCTACAAAGTGATTTCAAGGCAGCCTGAACTGCATAGTGAAACCCTGTCTCAAAAAATAGGGTCAGTGGCCTAAGCACCTGCCTGGCAGGTACGAGGTTGTGAGTTCAATCCTCAGTATCCCCCCCCAATAAATAAAAAATAAAAAAATAAAGACAAAGGACTTGAATAGATGTTTCTTCATAGATACACAAATGGCCAATAAGCACATGAAAAATTGCTCCAAATTAGTCATTAGGGAAATGCAAATCAAAATCACAATGAGATACTGATAATAACAAGTGTTGACGACAAACAGCAGTTGGAATCCTGTACTTTGAAGGTAGGAATATACGATGGTGCATCTTCTATGGAAAACAATTTGGTATTTCCTCAGTAAGTTAAATGTTGAATTACCTCACGATCAAACTGTTGGATTCCTACAAATGGAAACTATGTGTTGGAACAAAAACTTATACATTAATATTCATTAGAACACTACTCATACTAGTCCAAAGTGGAAGCAACCTCAGTACCACCCAGCTGATGAATGGAAATCCACACAATGAAATATCCATGGGTGCTATCCATCGGAACAGGAGGGCAGTAGTGAAGGATCGTACTACAACATGGATTTGATTCCATTTATAAAAATATCCCAAATAGGCAAATCTACAGAGCTACAAAGCAGATTGGTGGTTACTAGGGGGTAGGGACAGGGAAAAACGGGGAGGGATTGCTTCACGAGTACACGCTTTGCTTTTTGGGTGATGGAATGTCCCAGACATAGACAGTGGTGATGGCTGCACAACATTGTGAATGTACTGAACGTCACTGAATTGTAATACTTTAAAATGGCTCATACGGTGAATCTTACATGAGTTTTACTACAATAAACTAAAATTGTTAGCAAAAAAAAGTTATTCTGGGTTTGTTCACAATGTTACACAAAATGTCTGATGTTTCTATAATACCTATTTGTATGTTAGAAAATCACATCAGGGAGCCGAACCTCTTCTGATAACTACTTGTTTATAATGGAGTTGCTGTGAAGTTTCAGTTAAAAATTGTCTGGCATTTTGTGGTAACTACATGAAAAACTCACAAGAGTTTTTATTTCTAGAAAAAAAATTAAATATATTGAAAAACTAAGGTTCTGTTTAACAGTGGAGGTGAAATTTGCAGGCAGGCATCACTGAATTCGCTCCACTGAATGCAAACTCTGTGCCATAAACCTAAGAAAAATGCTGTTTATTCTCAAATTTTAACATTTTCCATATTATTGTTTTTTAAAGCTCCTAACCTCTGCAGCTTCTAAAGCTAGTTGCTGACAGCAGGCAACTGTGACAATTGTGCGTGAGTCCCGGGGGCAGCTGTGGTAGACCAGTGATCCGAAGGAACAGACTTCTAACTCAGAGGAGAGAGAGCTGCAGCTTTTGATTGTTCAGAGTAGCTTCTTTGCTCCCTCTCTGCTGGCCTCATTTTTTTCATAAAACACTCCTCAAAGCATGGCCAGAACGAGTTAAACAGGGAAACTCCCTGGGACTTCCTTTTAGAATGCAATCTTATTGCTAGTGTCCCTCAGTTTATGTAACATGTCTCAGAGATGTGATTTATGGCTTTTCAAGGATGAAAGGTAAATATCATGGCCACAGCTCAAATGATTTTAGTTTTCTGAACCAAAAGTATGGGCTTCTTTCTATTTTAAACTGGAATGAGTCTTATGAAAAATAAGTCTATGCTTTTATTCATTATTGTCATTCAAATTCTCTTTTTATCTTTTTATTCGATCCAGATAAGGTAGTGGAGGGTTTGCCTTTCGCTTTCCAGGTCTAATTGTCAAAGATACATATTGAAAGCCTGGTGTGTGTGTTCTTATTTAAATGATATAAATCTGAGTAGTATTTAGAATATTTTGATACAGTACTTACAAGTATTGATCAGAGATAGTGCTACGGTTTATACATTGTGTCAACTTGAGAAGTGTAGCAGCTTAATTAAGTAAGGCAGCAGCTCTACATCCTGGGGTGTAGAGCACAGTTACCTGGTCATTGTTACAATTTGAGAAGGTCAGAAGTTTAACTGGGAGACTCAGGCGGGAGCCAGGGGTCTTACTTTGTAAACATCCTCATCCTGTGCAAAGGAAGGCAAGGATGTTTGTGGATGCTACACCCACCCTGTTGGGGGGGGGGTGTCCTGTGTACTATATAAGGGAGGAGAAGAGGCTTGCTCTGCTGCCCCTTTTACTCTGGCTGCTTTTGCTGTGCTGCTGCCTTGAAGTGTTGTTCCTGTGCCATGCCACCCTGCCTTGGAGCCAGCTGATTGTGGACTGAAACCTCCAAAAACTGTAAGGTAAATAAACCTTTCCTTCCCTAATTTTGGGTGTCAGATGTTTTGTCTCAGCAACGAGTAAAGAGTAACCAAGACAGATAGCAAACGTTTTTCTCCTGGTTTAAGAAAGCAGAACTGGATCTCTGCCTCTGTGAGCAAACTGGGTGTCTGTAAGTCCTGCTGCTCCCGCACCAGTGCAGGACTGGGCCACGCTGCACAGCGAGGGAGAAACCAGGCCCGGAGGGAAGCAATGCAGGTGGCTGAGGCCAGCAGGCTCAGCATTCAGTACATTCTAGAAACCTCTGGAATTCCCCACATCTATCTCCTCACTGCTGCCATTCCTACAGTCACTCTGATGATGCACTGGTACATGTGGGAAATAGAGAAATAAAGTAAAACATAAAGAAGAAAGTAACAAATCAGCTACAGGGCTGAGGAGCAGCTCAGTGGTAGTACATTTGCCTCGCAGGTGTGTGGAGGGCCTGGAGTTCCATTCTAGCACCACGATACAGCTGATTAATCAACCAGTATAAAAAGTAAAATTAAAAAAACCAAGCCACTTCTCCCCCCAAAGAAAACAGTATTTGGTACAGCCTTTGAGCACTGTTTGCTGCATGCAGAGATAAACACAAATATGTTTTAAGCAAATCTGAGCTAGCATTCCATACATACTGGCTTGTAACCTGTTCTTCTGCTTAATAATATGTTTTTGACATTTCATATACTCTCTGCGTGAGGAGCTTAAAACACAGTACTAGAGTCACAGTGTCAGGGTTCTTGCTACGCGCTGGGCACTGTGTTAAACAGTTCATATGGACGGCATCCTTCGTCCTTAAGCCAACTTTACTGCCTCGGTCTCTAGGTGAGGCCCGAGCAAGTGAAGTAAGACTCCGTGGCCTCGGGGAGCTGCGAGGCCTGCACTTTCCCTAGAGCCCTGCCTGGTGCTTTACCAGCGCCCACGGCGGAGTCCCTCGGCGGCCCCGTGCTCTCCCCGGAGGAGGGCAGTTCCCTTGGAACTGTTTGTTTCAAAGTTGGTACTGTGTAAAATAAGGGCAAGGAACGGGGAAAGAGTCTGGGGTAAAAGTATAATGACATTTTCTCTTCTTCAAAACTTTAAGTAAACCAGCAGGTCAAGGAAACAGGAATCTGCTATGGGCTTTCTTTCGACAGTTTTGTTTTGTTTTTGTTTTTGTTTTGTTGAAGTCAAACATGTGGGGGATGTTTCGAAACTTCTTTAATAATATGATATACATAATTCAAGGTTTGTAGGCCATTTTGTTGGTGGAATATAGTCTTATGATGACCTGGATTTCATAGGAGTTTTAAAGGTTTTAAAAACAGTTTTATTAAGATATAATTTATATGCATAGAGTTCACCAACTTCAAGTGTACATTTCAATAGCTTTTAGTATATTCAGAGTTGTGCATCACTATAGTCAACTCCAGGACACTTGTATCACCCCCAAAGCGAAGCCCTGGGCACCCCTCCCATCCTGTTCCCTGTCTCTCACAAACCATTCATCTACTTTATGCCTCTAGAGTTCGCAGATTCTAGGCATTTCGTATTGATGAAGTCTTTGCGACTGACTTCTTTCATTTAGCATGATTTCAAGTTTCACCTACATTATAGTATGTATAAATACTTCACCCCCTTTAATCGCTAAAACTTCACTGGGTTTTTTGTTTTGTTTTGTTTTGTTTTCATGGCAATATGTCTAATTTTTTTATTATAAAAAAGCAAAACAAAAAAAGGATAGAAATGATACAGAATTTTTTAAAAAGTGGGAAATTAACACTAGTTAACATATTACATATTGTTATCTTAGAAGTAGTTGCTCAGGTTACATGATTTAAGCATTAAAAAACTGATCAAACAATGAAAGCACAAAGTGTTCTTTTTGATGATCTAACAGACATTAGCAGTATAGTTATCTATCTTGTATATATATACATACACACACATGTGTATGTATACCTATATACATATAATCTTTTCTCTTAAAAGGAATAAAAGAGACAATCCTTATAAATGTTTAGCAAGAGTCTCTACCACAGAAAATGCTCATTAACTTATTGTTGTCACTTCCTTCAAAAGTCATCGCCAATGTCACACCTAACGGTAATGACTTTCCTAAACATTTGCCATCAAATTTTAACCCAGTAACTGGGATGGGGACGGGAGTCAGAGGCACAGGGCGTGCTCAGCACGGACCAGGCCCTGGGTTTGATCCCTGCTAACCCCCCACCAACACACCCTAATAGCTTATTTTGACTATTTTAAGGTTTAATTCTGGCTTAAAAGACATTCTTTGCTTGTTATTATTTGCAATTATAATCTTTTTCACAATTATATTCTATGATAAAATTTACTTATCCTCCACTATATTATTAGAGTACAGAAACCAATACCAAATGAGAAAATCTAAATAATATTATATAATATTGAGTAATATATCAGAAAAATGAAATACAAAGAGTACACTGTTATTTCTCCTAAAAATTCTGTAAAAAAGATGAATCTATGTTTCTAATGCTTTATTACAATCAACTGTAGAAAGAACAGACTTTCAACTGAGAGGGGCTTCAAGAATTTAGCTCAATCATCGTCCCACATGTAATTTCCCATATCCTCCCAGAAATGGGTTTTTTCCCTTCTAAGGCTCTCTGGAAAGGTGATTCGATAACCATTTTCAATATCTTACTCCAATGTCTCAAAAGCCCATCTTTAGGAAATTTATTTTATTTATAGCGCACTTTCTCAGCTTCAGTGTTGAGTCTGCTTTGGCTCAGGTTATGGCATTCCATGAAAAATGTTCTGCTGCTCTCAAATAACAGTATCAAATTTCTCAGTAGCTTTCCTTTTTTTGTCATATTAGGGTTTTTTTTTTTTTTTTTTTTTTTTCAGAGGGGTGCAATCCTGGGATTGAACCTAGGGCCTTTGCACTGAGCCACATCCCCGGCTATTTTTTATTTTGAGGCAGGGTCTTGCTAAGTTACTAAGTTGTTTGGGCTGGACTTGAACTTGTCTCGGCCTTCCAGAGTTCCAGGATTAAAGGTGTGCACCATACCTAGATGTACTGATGTTTTAAATCTGTCTGCATAGGTCTTGTTTTCCAAGTCCTTCAACCATCTTTTAGCCTCACTGCCGTTCTTCAGGGAAGCACCTCAGAGGGACTAAGGAATCTCCTTTTCCAGAGATCCTTAAAAAAAGCAAAGCTTCATCTACCTGACGAGATGACCAATCTCAAGGCTCCCAGAGCTGTCAGCTCTACCCCAGTGATGCAGCCACTGCGCGTCAGAGCCCCTCACCCAGCCATCACTTGCTCGCCCTGGTTTCCTATTTGCACCATCACACTTTCAGCTCATTTTTGTCCTTCACTGGTCTGCGATACTACAGTTTTCATCCCTGAGCTCTGAGCTCGTCTTATTCTGATTTTCTCGTACAATTTACAAGTAGTATGGCAAGTCAGAATCCTTCCGGGAGCACAGTGTCCAGTGCTCTCTGGCTCCATCGGCAGTTTTTTTATTTTTGTTTTTATGGTACTGGGGATTGAACCCAGGGATTTTGCACTAAGCTATGTACCCAGCCCCCAGCCCTTTTGGTGTTTTTTTGAGAGGGATCTCACTAAGTTGCTCCATAAATTTCCCAAGCTGAGCTTGAAACTCTATCCTCCTGCCTCAGCCTCTCCGAGTGTTTGGATTACAGGTAGTTTTACTGGTGGCACAAAGCTGTTTTCCTCATTCCCCGGGCCTTGGATGGAAGTGGTTTCCAGACCCATAATGCCTGGGTTTCTGAACAGAGTATGCCAGGAGGAGAGCATATACATACACTTTCAACCCAGAGTTCTGGTTGCTTAACAGTATGATACTTGTCAGGAAGACTGATAGTTTTTAAAGTCACTGTATTATTACCCAGGACCCTACTCTTGTCCAGATGCCTGAGAACTGATATGATGGTGCATCTTCCCTGTTTAGGGTGATCAGAGTTAGCAAAGTAAAGGAAAAATGCCCAGTTAGGCCTGAATTGCAGATTAACAATTTTTTTTCGCACCTTTTATAGAGGGTGTTTGGGGGAAAACTGTTAATAAAGAACTGTGAAAAAATTCTAGGACTCAGCTGTTACTTTTTTCTAAATAGCAAAATATTATTTTTGGGAAGCAAACAATCAAGTTCTTAACTTGAATGGAAGGAACATGGTTGGGGTGCAGGGCAGGCTCGATTTACACATGTTCAAGTAAATAGTTATTTTAAATGCACCTACTGTGTGCAGGGATTAGGTGATCCAGTGCTGATCTTCTGAGGATAAAAGTAGGCTATTTCTATTTTGCCACACACTAAATCCTCCTTAAAACTGTATTTTTGAACAAAATTATAAAAAGCTTGTTCTCATCTTGGATGACAGAACACAAGTCCGCGGAGCTAAGCGATGTGACACACGGCCTCCCACAGTCCCTGGTGCAGTCAGAAGGGTCTGGGGAGGGCACATCACTTTAGAATGGCAGCGTTTCCCAGTCCTACGGCATTTTATTTTTGCTTATCCAGTTTGCTTATCCAGTTTGTTTAAATTTTATGACATAATTCTAACACAGATAAGAATATAGGGAGAAATATGTAAGACTACGTATTTCTAACTGGGTGTGGTGGCGCACGCCTTTAATCCCAGCACTCGGGAGGCTGAGGTAGGCGGAGCATTGTGAGTTCGAGGCCGGCTTGGGCTACAACATGAGCGCAAGGCCGGCCTGAGCTACATAGTGCGACCCTGCCTATCTTGTATATTATTAAACTTTGAGCAAGTTATAGTTTTTTAACATTTGCTTATTCTACTTAATAAAATTTTTTGAGGTTTAGCCAGATCCTGATATCTGGCAGGGTAGATTCCCCTAGTTCTCAAAATTGCCATAGTTAATCCTTTACCACTTTCTACCATGCAAATTTTAGAATCTGATTATCAAGTTCCAGAAAAAGTTCTGTTAGAATTTCAAATGGGAAAAAGTAGAATTTAAAAACTGAGTTAGGATTTTACTTACTCTACTGGCTTTCTGGACAATAAATATCTGGTGGTTGGAAGACTAAACTTTTTTTTTGTTCTTATTTTTGAAAGTAACAATTAACTTATAAACTGCAATGCCTCCCACTTACAGTTTTAAAAATTCTATCACTGAATATATACAGTAGTATAAAGATCCCTCCAAAAAAAATCCTGGAATTTGCTGAACCTGTAGTTTTATTCTAGTTGTCCAGCAGAAGAAAATAATCCTAAATGTGGAAAAATCTTGCTAGATACACAAGATATACACTGTAACCTTACAATAGTTTTTAAAAAAAGGAACTGTCTTAAATATCAATGACACAGGACTGCTTAAGTGCACTAAAATAAATATACCCATGATAAACTAGGATGCCAAAAAATAAAAACTCCAAAAAACAAAAACAAAACCTGCTAGCTCTGAAAGCTACATATAACAATGGTGAAAATGTTTACTTATGTTATAGTATTAAGTGATAAAATGAGAATATCAATTGTACAATTTGAATATAGCTGGAGAAAGGAGCCTCAGGAGCACAGGAAAATAAAGTTTACTAAAATGTCTATAGTAGTTAGAAGTATAGGATTACAGCTGAGTATGGTGGTACATGCCTATAATCCCAACACCGAGGAGGCTGAGGCAGGAGGATCACACTGTAAATTTGAGGCCAACCTGAACTATCCAGTGAGACCATGTCTCAAAAAAAGAAAAGGTATGAGATTACAGATTAGTTTCCTCTCACCTGCTTCACAGATCTATTATCTCACATTCTAGAAAGTGATTTTACTATCGTGTCAAAGAAAGATATTAGAAAAAGACCCTAATTTCTAAGCCAGCAATGAATGAATAGCAAGGATACTGAGTGTATCCTCAGGGCTTCCCAGCAGGTTCACAGAGGGAGCTTCAGAAAGCAAGAGGCTGACACCTGGGGCTCCAGTTCTGACTAAATTTCTGACTGCTTTATTAACCTGGGGGAAATGGTTCTACTTATTACATCTTAGTGAGAAAAAAAAGAGTCAGTCTCTTACGAAAGAAAGAAATACTGAGCCTCAGAGCACAGTGTCAGGAATCTCAACATCTTTAAAATTCATTAGATTTTCCCACCCATCTGTTTGATTTCTAGAGAACTGGAGAGACTTTTTACTGGAAGGAACAAACCTTATTTATTTCTCAGGGATTGTAAATTGAGGTTGATTGTTTAATCTTATCCCAAGTATTGGGTGGGTAGCCCTCTGAGAGTAGGTCAGGTAGTTGTGGACAAGAAATTTCTCTGAATTTATAACCATACGTAACAGCCAGAGAGAAATTTGCCTAACTATTCCATTGAAGGAATGATATATGTGACTAGATTAGCAGGAGAATATCATCAATAAATAATTGTTTTTTAGAAAGAAAATATCTAAAGATATGAATTAGTCAGGAAATCATTCAGAAAGAATTCATTATAATAGTTGTAAAACTTCATCTAAATCATGCAAAACAAAAAGAATACTGATTTAATTTTCTCTCTATGAAACTGGAAAAACAAAATAACACACACACAAAAATAAAAACCAGGCGCAAGATTATTTTCCCAGGTTGTTCTTTACCTTAAAGACATGAAAGGCTTCAAATTGAATGTTGGGACTCTTATCTCGAAGAAGGTTCATCATCAGCTTTAGGTTCTCTGGCTTGCTGATGTACTTGGTCATAATGGCAAAGTTGTGGCGGTCCAGGATCAGTTCACCTAACAGCTACAAGAAAAAACAAAGTGAAAGCTCTTATCTGCCTCAAGGTTGCCTTATTCAAGTACATTTCACTAAACACTAAAATATATAAGAATGGTATTGTGAAAAAATGTCATTAAGTACATCTTGAAAAACAGACATAGAGCTGGGCATGGCGGTGCATGCCTGTAATTCTAGGTTGAGGCAGGAGATGCACAAATTTGAGCCCAGGCTGGGGAACTCAGCAACACAGTGAGACTTTGTCTTAGAATAAAACAATAAAAAAGGACTGGGAATGCAGCTCAGTGCATAGGGCCTGGGTTTAATTACCCATACCACACACACACACACACACAACACACGCACACACAGAGGCATAAAAGCAGTAGCTGTTATTTCACATGGTTTTGCTAACATCAGGGTTTAAAGCATTTTTTTTGCCAGCCAGTCATTGTTGTAGCTCACCAAGATGTAGAAATAAATCAATTTTCATCACTTAGTTTAATTATTGTGCTTTTCAATAATGTATTGGCCCCTCAGGAATAACAAAATTGATTCTACAATTATCCTTTTGTTCCCATCAAATGTGCTGTAGGAGTACACTGGAAACATAGTTTTATGTTAAGTGACTCTTACCTTCCCCTGGACTTTTATATAAAACCTGCTATAAAGCCAGGAAAAAAATCAGTGACTCTGAATTGATATCTTAGCTTTTCAAGTGCGTGAAGTTTTTATGAAAAAGTAAAGCAAAACATTTTATGGTAGCAAAAATAAAGATTCCCCAAATGCAATATTACCATAAAACAAAATTAAAACACCTAAGTGAAAAGTGTTGAAGATTGTCCAGAAGCGCGACTGAAGCCACGGCTGCTCTTCCGAGCTCAGAACTTTTGTTCAAGAATGATTCCTGAAACTCCAGCAGCCGTGCGGTGCAATGCACCAGTATGTGATTTCCTATGGAAGACCCACTGCTCTGTTGTTCTCTATTCACTGGGATTTTTCTGCAAACCTCGGGATGATAATACATTGCATAAATGTTCACAGGAATCCTGGATGGGAGGGAAATGCACGTGGAACGCGGGTGGGAAGCTGATCTAGCACAACAGAACCCAGGTGCGTGTACAGAGACACATGGGTGTGCACACGCACACTGCAATGTGCAACTGCCATTGATCCTCTTTGCCTGGGATGCATCTTTTGCCTAACAGATAAGAACTGCATACCTGAAGGTTTAGTACACTGAACTAATGTCTGCTGTATCTGAAGAAGGATGGCCACGTGGGCTACTAGCTGGTCACTAGTTCCTGTCACACAGGCAGAATAGCCACAGTGTGATGAAATCGCTCATCTTCACTCTCCGTGTCCTCCCCAGAATCTATAGAGGGAAGGTGGCACTCTCCTGGAAGCCTTCTCTGCTCCTGGTTCAGAGTTACTGCCTCCCTTTGACTTCTTACCTCTTGCCTGTCTGCGTGTGAAACCACCCCGCCCTCTGGGTCCGGCTCGGAGGAGCCGTCAGGGAGGCCTCTTCTCCTCTCCCCCTGAGACTCCTGCCTCTCCTGCTCTGTGTCCTTATTTGTTCCCATTGGTACTCACTGTGTCTCACAGAGGTGTGGTTCCTGTGTCCCTAACTACCTGTATGACATGTGCACACGTCACTGGGGGGGGTGTCCCCCCGACAGGGCTCCTCCCCTCCACACAAGGTGGAGAAGCAAAGCACAGCTTTATTATTAAATAAGCATTACACTGTGGGTACTCTGTGAACCAGAGATTTCAAAGATGTAAAATCTCACCTCTGCATATAGCCAAGCAGCTATAGTCTGTTGCCTAACAGGGTCTCAAGCAACCTGCTCTGCCAGGCTGGTGGTGCACACCTGTAATCCCAGCATTCACGAGGCTGAGGCAGGAGGACTGCTATGAGTTTGAAGCCAGCCTGACCTACACAGTGAGACTCTATCCCCAACAGCCCCCAACAACAATGACGACAACAACAACAACAACAACAACAACCTGTCTCCTATAAAAAGACTTGACAGCACCATTCCTCTGCATTCTTCAGAATTCACCTAAATTCACCTGGTAATTGGTTCTGTTTTTTTTTAAAGCAAACTTTACCTGGACAATATGACTTCTTTTATCTCTCTGACAAACAAACGGTTATAGTTTAGAGGAAAGTTCCGACATCAAACTCCTGGTTGTCAGGGAGATTGGAGGGCCAACCCCTAGACATTTGCATGTCAATGTGACGGCTCCCCAGTCCTCAACATTCTGAGCTATAAAGCTGGCAAGAAAATTATTTAGCTCTAAAGGTATCTATTTTTCTACCATGAAAGAGTATACATATCACATACAGACATAACAAAAGATTTTGGCCAAAAAAATTCATTTCTTTGAAAATGTATCCTTAAAATTTACAAACACACACACACACACATATATACATACAAATGATATTTGTTGAGGTTACATTCATGAGTTCAATTCTGATGAAATGACTTCAATTCGTATTATGTGTGGATTCCTACATGTAAATTCTATCCAATTTATTCTCTGCTTACAAAATTTCACAGCTTTTCCTATATAATTAGTTGTGTTATATAACTTGATTAACTCTGAGCATTTTGGCCATTAACTGTCAGTCTATTTTAATTAACACTAATGATGACAAAAAGGTACAAAGCATCAAAATAATATAATAAGTATATGGAAAAATTTGCATTTTACTTGTTTTATATCCCCATAGTAGTAGTAAGACCAGGCAGCAAATGGAACACAGAGTTTTCTTTTAGACTTATTGTTTTAATGAAACTGCTCAAAGCCAAGAATTCACCAACCTTCTTTTGAATTATAATCTTTCTTGCTAGTAATTAAATGCCAGGCTTCTGAATAAGATAAAAAATAAATTCCTACACATATCACATGAGGGAAAGAAATTTCTCTGTTAATTACTTTTTATTGACACCAGGATTCTAAGGACCTAAAGACCAAAACAGTCTGGAAAATTCAGAATATGATTAACAAAAGCCAGCAGGTAGCAAAAACTTTGGAATCAGAAAAGCACATAGTTACTGTGATAAAAACAGCATGGGACTGGCAAAAAAAAAAAAAAACAAAAACAAGCAAACTGACCCAAGAATCAATTGAACAGATTAGAAAATGCAGAAACAATTCCAAACATACTCTGCTACCTTATCCTTGACAAAGGACAGCCACTTTAATAAATGGTGCTGGAAAAATGCTTTCCACATGCCAAAGGTTAAAACTAGACCCATAGCTCTCACCATGCACTAAAATCAAATCAAAATGGACCAAAGTTCTAAATATTAAAACAGAAACACTAAATCTACTGGAAGATAGAATAGGTAGAACTCTTAAAGACATTGGTGTAGGCAAAGACTTCATGAACAAAATCTTGATCACACAGGAACTCTCACAAAGAATCAACAACTGGGATCTCATCTTACTGAAAAGTTTTTGTACAGCAAAAGAAGTCACCAACAGAGTGAAGAGACAACCCAGTGTGGGAAAATTTTTTTTTGCCAGCTGTCCCTCATAGGACTACTATCTAAAATATATAAAGAACTCAAAAAAAATCATGACCCCAAATTTAAAGACTCATTCCAAAAATGGGCATCTGACATGAACAGACACTTCTCAGATGAAGAAGTAGAAATGGTAAGCAAATATATAAAAAATGTTTAGCACCACTGGTCCAAATTAAAACAATGCTGAGATTTCACCTCAGTCCAGACAGAATGGCTATTAACAAGAAATCAACCAATAACAAATGCTGGCGAGGCTGTGGGGTTAAAGGAACCCTTCTCCACTGAATGTGGGAGTGTACACCTGTGCAACCACTGTGGAAATCAGTGTGGAAATTCCTCAAAAAACTAGCACTAGAGGTTCCATTTGACTCAACTATTCCCCTTCTTGGTGTCTTCCCAAAAGAATTAAAAGCATCATACTACATGTTGTGTACCCATGTTGTTAGTGGCATAGTTTGTAATAGCTAAATCTTGGAAAACAGCCCAAATGCCCATCAATCAATGGATGGATAAAGAAGATGTGTTTTTTTATACAATGGAATACTACTTTGCCATAAAGAAGGATAAGCTTGAGACATTTCTAGCTAAAGAGATGCATCTTGAGATCATACTCTTAAGTGAAATAAATCAGACATACATATGTAAATATTGCATGACTTTTCTGGTGTGAGAAGCTGAAAGTGTAAATAAGGACCATGGTGTATAATAGATATTGGGAAATGAGAAGAAAATGTCCAAATGAGAAGATGAACAAAGGGAGGGGAAAGAAAAGAAGTGACAAGAAAAAACAAGAATAGAAGGAAAAAGTAGAAGTAAAGCTGTTGTAAATAAAGAGGGGAAGGAGTCTAAAGCGAGGATAGGAGAAAGGAGGAAAAAAAGAAGAACCAAGATATACCATGTTCAGGTACAAATTTGCTATGATGAATGTGATCATTAAGTATATCCAAAATGTATCAATAAATTTTTTAAATGCAAAAAAAAAAAAAAAAGGAAAACAGCATAGGTCTTAAGTCAGTTTATTATATAAAAAGTCACTTGTAATTATAATATCTAACTTCTCTCTCATCCTACAATTGCAAAAAATCTATGTACAAAACTTTATAGATTTCATAAATGCAAACGTGGTTCTGTCAGAACAGAATACACTGCTACCACAGATCTAATTTTCAAAAGGAAAAATCAAAATGGCTTCAGTGGAGCTTCCCAAAACATTTTTCTATCAAAGAAAAGAGTAGACAAAATTTAATGAACTCAGTGTTTATATGTGGGCCATTTTGCACATATCTACCTTTTTATTTCCTTGAACAGAACTGATACAAGATCATTTTGGCAACATCTCTGCCTGTATTCTTTCTAGTACTCAAAAAAGCCAGCTCTTTATGAAGAGTTTTAAAACACTGTCAACTTCTTATGTACACTTCATTTGGCTTTTTTGACCGATGCTTTTGTTTTACACTGCCTGACCAGTGCTCGGTTTTACCACGTCAGAAACAAATGTGTGAGACGTTTAACTGTGAAGGATTTTTACTCGGGAAAGGCAGCCAGTGCTGTAGGTCCAACTCCAACTGCAAGCTGGCAGGGACAACCTTCATTCACACTCTAGTCTCAAATGTTTATTCAGCATATATCAATCCCTGCCCAAGATAGAACTCTGGGGATAATGAACTCTGGGGATAATGAGTCGGAATATTTATTTGTAAATTTTAATTTGATTTATTTAATGAATCATGGCTCTGAGCTGGCAGCACAGCACAGTGGTAGAGTGCTTGACTAGCAAGCCCGAGCCCAGGTTTACACCTGGCAAAAACAGCGAGACTCTACCTAACCCCTTTACAAGGGAAAGGGATAAGGACGATGTGGGTCTGAAGACATCTGACAAAAGATGAAGGGCCATCGGGACTTGGGCCAAGAGGATGCTACAACAATAGGAAAGAAAAGGCGGGAAGATGGCTGGGAAGGGAGCTGATCAGCTGAAAAAGAACTATAAATTCTGTCAGTTCTGTGACTAAGGTGTGAGAAAAAGTCAATCACAGCAAAACTCTGTTCATGTTCTTGTCACTGCTAAACATGGTACAAGGATAAATTCTGAAGATTACAGCCTTCAGTGTTTTTCCTCCCAACAGGGTTCAGTTACCTTACTTCATCCAAACCTCTCCTCTTTGGCCCAGTATCGGACAGACTCACACTGACAAGAGGAAATGTTTGGAAAATGTATCAGCCATTTCTCACACCCTGGCCCTTTAGACCACTGTCACCTCTGTTTACTATTCCCAAGCTACCTCCCCTCCAGGGCGATCAGATGAGCTCCCCTGTTCTGGAGGTTCTTGTGGGTGCCTGAGGAATAAAGCACTGCATTCTGTGTTCCTTAGGCACCCGGCCATGGCCACTGGACAGGCCCTCATCTGATCTGCTCTCAGCAGGCTGTCCGCAGAGGGGGTGTAGGGCTGAAGCCACGGTCTGCCTGGAGGTCAGCACTGAGCGCAGCTCCGTCTCGCTGGGGGCCTTCTTCTCCACGTGCATTACTTGCACGAGTTTCTGATTCAATAAAGAGCGCTGACTGACAGGCTGGAAACTGACCTGGCCATTAACAAGGGAAGCTGGGACAGTGAGGGCAAAACTACCCTGGAAAGCAGGTCATGGCTGCTGTGATGCAAATCATCACAGAGAAAGTACATTGAAAACTATCAAACCAAGCTGAGTGTGGTGGTGGTGCCGGTAACCTCAGCACGGGAAAGGCTGAGGCAGGAGGACTGCAGCAAGTTCAAGGTCAGCCAGGCTACACAGTGGGTTCAAGGCCAGGCTGAACTATATAGACCCTGTCTCAAAAAAAAAAAAAAAAAAAAAAA
>RJWM01028843.1:0-25240 GCA_004363535.1 Dasyprocta punctata | reverse complement strand
ATATCTGTCAATATCCCCAACCCCTAGGAAGGTAATGATATGCAATATTGTAACTACTGCCAAACTTCAACCACCTCAGTGTGTAAACCTACAATGTTATCATATCAGATCTGTTGTTGTTGTTTGTCTGTCTTTTTTGACTTTTATTTCTAGCTTCTGTATCTATTTTCTCTTAAATAAAAAAAAATAAAAATAAAAATAAAAGAAGCCACCAAGAAGCAAGCCTTCCCTGCGAATCAGCACCATGCGTGGGCTGCCACCACTGGACAGCCAGACCCCAGCCCCTTCCGGCACAAGGGCTGGGAAATAAAAGCCAAACCCAACCCCACCCCTGTAAGCAACTGGCTGATCTGGAGAAACACAGGCTGTGATGATAGCTATTGAGGTGAAATGCAATTTGATGTTTGCGGCATTTCATGTTTCACTGACTTTGCAGGTCCAGTGCTGGTGGTCTGATCACCTACTCAGAGGATAATGTTATGCAGTGTGGCATCTATGGGGGATCTCCTTCTGAAGGTGGTAACCATTGTTAATTCCCTATTATCTTGATTTGAGATCCTGTATCATTTTCATTGTTTTGTTGGGTTGGGTTTTATTCTGTTTTGTTTTATTTGATTTTGTTATTTCCAATGGCATGGGCAGTTATTTCAAAGGTAGCAAGATATATTATAGTAGCCATTTAGGATTTACTATTATCTCATTTTAAAGTCCTTTGTTGCATTCATTGTTTTATTTTTATTGGTTATATTCTGTTCTGCTTTGATTTTTACTGTATCTGCAGTTATTTTGAAGACAACAAGAGGCATTATGGTAACCATTGTTGATTTCCTATTGTTTTGAAGTCCTGTGTCACTTACACTGGTTTGTTTTGATTGGCTTTATTCTGTTTTGGTTTGCTTGGTTTTATTCTCTTTAAATTAAAAAAGAGAGAGAGAAGAGCAGCTGATTTGGCTCCTGGTTTCCAAGGTTTCAGTCCATGGCCAACTGGTTCCAAGGGGAAAACAGCAGGCAGAAGGGCATTTCATGGTGGCCAAGAAGAAAAAGGTAGAAAGAGCCAGACAGAGAAGAAGTGACAGGGAACAAGATACAGCTTTCCAGGTGACACCTCAATGACCCACCTTTTCTGACCAGGCCTCAGTGCTTAACAGCACAATCAGTTATGAACTCATCCATGATGAATCCACTAGCAAATATAGCATCCCATAGTCCAGTAACCATCCAGAAGCCCCATTCCTGAACACAGGAGTTCTAGGACATTTTTCACCCAAATCAGGGTGCAATCTAGAGGGGACCCAAGAGCTATAGAGGACATGAGTGGACAGTTACCCTAGAGGGACACCAGTCTCTTGAGGAATGCACTCTATAACCTTCTGATCATTTAGTCCATCAGACACAGCCTGGCACATGCTACATATTGTAGTTTAAAGAGACCTTATCCACCTACCTAGCATACACACTCTATAGATGAGGAAACCAGGGATCAGAGAGGCCAAGTATCTGGTCCAAAGTCACCCACACCTGAGCAGAAAACCCAAGAATGGCTTCTGTCTTCTCTTCTAAACACAATTGTGCTTCCAGTGCCACTTAAATCCAATTCCCTGAAATTAGATATATTGTGCATGTCTGAGAGTGTCATACACATGGAAAAGTCCACCAAGAGCCTATTCACACAGGACTAAGAGAGAAAATAATCCCAACCCAAAGGCCTCGAGATCTCAGAAGCTACAACTTAGATGGTGTCAAGGTGGCAGTATCACACAATGCCACCCTTGCTGATCACATCAACTCATATCTGCATCCTCAAAAGGTAAAACCCAAAAGTATTGTTTCTGTCGAATTCTGCTGTGATCTTGGAATCTGTTATGATTTAGATCTGTATGTCCCCCCAAAGCCTCTTGTGTTCAGAGGTGGAGCATTTGGAAGAAGACTGGATCATGGTGGTGCTACACTCATCAGTGGTCCCAGGACATCCTTCTCTTCTTCCAGCGCTGACATCTTCCCCTTGCTGCAGCCAAATCAACCCCCTCCCACTCTTTCCTCTGAGATCAGTACACACAGCCTCACTCAGGGGTCCTGCTGGATCCAGCATGGGCTACAGTAGTAATAATACCACAGACTGGTAGCTTACAAATAATAGAGGTTTATGTCACATGATTTAGGAGGCTTAAAGTCAACACTTAAGGTGCCAGCACAGCCACATAGTTCCTCTTCTAGGTTGCATGTGGCCAACTTCTCATACCTTCTTCACCTGGCAGAAAGACAGTGAGTTAGGTTTCTAGATGATTCTTACAAAGGCACAAATGTCATTCACAAGAGGCCCACCATCAAGACCCAATCACCTCCCAAACACTCTGCCTCCAAATTCTACCACACTGGGGTTAGAATTATACAAATGGGTTTTGAGCAGACATAGATACTCAGCACATAACAAGAGTCTTCACTTTGTCTCTTCCTCTGATAGTTATTAGTCAGTTTTCCCATCCCTGAGACACAATGCCCAACACCTATGATTTAAAAGAGAAAGGGTTTAATTGAGCTCATGGTGTCAGAGGTATCAGTCCATGGTTGGCTGGCCCCAAGGCAAAAACATGGTAGAGGAAAGCTGTTCAATTCATAGCATCCAAGAAGCAGAGGAAAGGTTAAGAGCCCAGAGAGGAAGGATTCAGAGATCAGTCCCCAAAGTCACACAACCACTTAGACACACCCTGAAGTGTACTTTACTAATCTCCAATGTGTCCCTCAAGCCAATCAAGTTGAAAGTCAGGATTAACCATTGCAGGTGGTATGTCCCCTTCCCTAGCAGAGTGACAGGCCTAGATAACCTAGATGTTCCCCTCTGCCACTGTCTTGGCATCTAAAATCCCTTCCTGACATTGCTCTGGTCCATCCTGTCCACACCATCTGTCCACCAGGCCAAGTTGCCAAGAGTCTAGTTAAATGGGGCAAGTGAAGAAGAAACTGTGAATTCCCATGAAGGTTGGATGTTCCAAAGACACCAAGTGCAATGTCAGACCCTGGTCCATGCCCTCCTGGGAAAAGTAGAGTTTTCATTAAATTGTCAAGGTTGCTGTGGTTTCCTCTGTGACCTCTCCTCCAAGAAGGGCTCAATTATGTCCCTCCAGAATGTACAGGTGGAAGTCCTAACCCCAGTACCTCTCAAGGTGACAGTGTTTGGACAGGGTCAGGAAAGAGGTCATGATGTTACAATGAGATCCTGTGAGAGTAAATTTAGGCATAGAAAAGCACAGAGGGACAATCATGTGAGGACACAGCAATCCCAACCTTGCCTATGTCCTGGTCTCACACTTCCAGCCTCCAGACCTGAGAAAATGAAGTTCTGTTTCCTAAGCCATTCAATGTGCAATTTGTTGGTGTGGTCTACATGTCTGTGTCTCCCCAAAATCATATATTGAAAGCCTCACCCCTAAGGTGATGGCATTAGGAATTGGGGCCCCTGGGATATTAATAGGTCACGGGGGTGAACCCTTCATCAGTGGGATCAGGGCACTTTAAAAAAGATGCCCAAGTGACATCCCTGCCCCTTCCACCACTAAGTAAGAAGCCATCAGCTAGGAACTGGAAGCAGACCCTCACTAGACACCAAACTTGCTGGCACTTTGGTTATGAACTTTTCAGCATCCCAAAGTGGAAGAAATAAATTTGTTGTTTATAAGCCACCTGGTGTACAGCATATTATATTACAGCAGTCCTAACAGACTAAGATGATTCTTATGGCCTCCCAAGTAAACTAACAGCACTGGTCATGTGATATTTGTATGGAGTTTTCATTATAGGTTATAAAAGAAAACAACTATTTGAGCAGGTCATAGTGGTACACACCTCTAATTCCAGTTACTTGGGAGGCTGAGGCTAGAGAATTGCAAGTTCAAGGACAGCCTCAGCAACTTATCAGACTTTGTGTCAAAATGTAAAAAAGGGCTAGGATGTTGATCAGTGCAAAGGCTCTGGGTTCAATCCCTAGTATCAAAAAAGAAAAAATTATTTGCAAAAGATCTCCATCCCTTCTCTTGATCAAGGTTCCAAAATGGGACCATTGGTTTCCCTGGAAGTACTTTTGTTCTTGATGGCACACTTCATTCTCAACCTCCTGAAATACTTGGTCCAAGTAAAGGTGTACAGGAATGGTGGTGTGACCCCTCACAGGCCCCTCGCCCCTGTTCCACATGCTCCTTGGAAGGAGGCACCAACAGCCCCTTCTGTCCGCTCCTCCTGCCACAGGTGCCACCTGGCCTAAGGAAACCAAAATGGCAGGACTTCCTTCCTCACCCTGCACCCCCCCATCCTCTCTGTCCCACTCTGAATTCTCCCAGGGTGCTTAAGTACAAGCGAGTAGGAAGGATCAAGGGCAATTCACCCAGAAATCTACAAGGGATTCTCTAAATGCTGATGAGGCTGCAGCTCATCCACCACAGTGCATTTTGATTTATCATCATTTTAATATCTTAGCACGTGAAGGGCACCCTCATAAAGCATTATCGCAGCCTTTAAATGGAGAGAAATCTTTTCCCTCGTGCCAGGGCCATGAAACTCCATTCCCGTGATCAGCAGTCCAAGAGGAAATTTTCAACAGAGGTTAAGAGCACTAATACGAATTGAGTGAGGTTCTTTCACATCCTACAGAGCAAAGCACTTCACAGCCATTAATATGCTGGTGTTTAAACAAACTCTCCTTCCACGGGGAGAGGTGGCTGCCTGGGCCAGGCAAGGGGGTGGGATTCCGGAATGAGGGAGCACTGTCTAGATGTCCTGGGGAGCTCCAGCTGGCCCTGCCTGGCACAGACCCAGGTCCAGCAGAGTGTTGAGGATACAGAGCTTAATCAGACCCAGAAAAGGTCACCACTCGCCTACAATTACGTGGCACCAAAAAATGTATAAATCAGACAGGCTGCACTGGGGGCTTGGAGAGGAGGGGGTGGGCTGCAGATGCTGCTGTCGATCCCCACGAATGCTGGGGGCAGGGGGAAGAAGACCAATCAGACATCAGACCTGCAGTGGGAGTGTAAGGAGATTAATTCACTCCTGACTCTGTGGTCACCAGTGAGCTCTGAAGAGAAAGGGAAAGAAAAGAGTAAACATCTAGTAAATGGAGAAGGAGGGGTCTGGACTCGGTGACATCTGTCCCAAAGATTCAGACCCCGCAACATTAGCACTTCCACAGTGCATGGAAAAGCATCAGAGCCCAGGAACACACTGGGGAGTCTGCAGGGAGAAGGGGAGGCCCAAGACAGGGCACCAAGAATCAAGATACACTAACCCCAACCATGAGGTTATGGAACCCAGAGATGAAAGAAATCTTTGGGGGTTGGATCCTTGGGGTCCAAAGGTTCCCCAAAAAGAGAAGCTTGAGTTGAGTCAGGAGGAAAAGGAGGTAAGAAACCATGCTTAAAAGTGGTACTGAAGCCAGATGTGATGGTGCACACCTATAACCCCACTACTGTGGGAGGCTGAGGTAAGAGGATCGCAAGTTTGAGTTCAGCCTGGGAAATGTAACCATTTAATGAGAGCCTATCTAGAAATAAAAAAGAAAATAAAAGAAAAAAAGGAAAGAAAAGAAAAGAGGGACAGGCAATATTGTTCAGTGAAAAGGCCCTGGATTCAATCTCCAGTATGGCAAAAAAAATTTTAGAATGGTGATGGAGAAAGGGGTAGCCAGGTGGTAAGGATATCTTAGTCACCTTCCTTAACTTAGTCACCCACAACATAAAAGAGGAATGATTTGTTTTGGTTCATAGTTTTTAGAGGACTCAGTCCATATTTTCTGGCTCCAAGGCCGGAAAGGCATGGTGGAAGGGTCTGGCAGAGGAGAGCGGCTCACAGCACAGTGGCCAGGAAGCAGAAAGAGGAAGAGCTGGGGAAGGAGACACAGTTTTCCAAGCCATGCCCTGCCCATCACCACCCCTTTCAACCAGACCCCACCTCCTAAGAGCACACTCAGCTCTTAACTCTTCAGTGGATGGATCTACTGATGAGCACAGCACCCCCATGATCTCATCACCTTCCAAAGCCCCACCTCTGAATACAGGAGACTTTGGGGGAACATCTAGATATACACCATAACAATACAGGAAAGAAAAGGCTATGCACTGTGATGATTGCTGACTGCTTTGTGTCCTCAGGCATCACATTACCTCAGCTATCTCTTCATCCAAGAAAGAAGGTCACAGAGAACACCTTTGCCAGTTGTTGTAAGGATTCAGGGGAAGCACCTGTTAGCCTATAAACACATCGCAATAAACCCGCACTTTTAAAGGCAATAGTGGGCTGGGAGTATAGCTTAGCAATAGAGCTTGTACTTAACATGCATGAGGCCCTGTGTTCCATCCCTGGCACCTAATAAATAATTTAGTGAAATGCAACAGCAGACATGGCGGCTTCCTCTTAAAAGCATTCTTGAAAGCCAAAGCTGTGACTGACAAGATCACCCCGGCCATCTATCAGACACACTTCAGATGTTTGAGGGGTTGGGGTGGTAATCCATGAGATGTGCAGACAGATGTGACAAGCAGCATAAGAGGACTGCTCTAGTGTGGCTGTCTCACAGATGTCACCCTCAGTCTGCAGCCCACAGAGGCCACCATCTCACAAGGCAATCACAATGCTGTCTACCCCCAGTACCCGCTGTGTGGCGATGACTCTCCTGCTCTGTGTGTTTTCTGTCCAGAATCACTTCTTCCCCATATCCCTTTCTGTCATAGTCCACCCAGGATGCTGTGTTAGAGTTTTCTAGAGACGCAAAATTGATAGAAAAGATATGGGTAATTATGCAAGGGGGTTTGTTAGGTCACCTTACAGAATCAAAAGCGAGAGAGACCACAGTGACTGGATCAGAGGTGGCAGAGTCCACAGGGGTTCTGCACCTGGACAACCAGAAAATCCAGTAGCTGCTCAACCCAAGAAGATAGAAGCCACAGAATAACAGGGGCCACGGCTGCAGTGCTGGTCCAAGTTGAAGGCCTGGAAGTTCCCTGGAGAATCACTGGTACAAGTCTGCATGGCAAGGGAGAAGAAACTGGACCCCTAGAGAATCAATGATCAAAGGTGACAGCAGCAAAGGATGCACCCACTTGGGAAGACTGGAGCCCTTCAAAATGAGAATCCTTCCTTCTCCTTTCCCTTTTGATTCCATCCAGGCTACAAGCCTATTGGTTGGTGCTGCTCTTGTCCAGGAAGGGTCTTTTCCCCCTCAATTGGCTAGTGTGTATGTCAGTCATCCACAGACATGCCCAGAATACAGATTTACTAATCTGCTAAGCAGGTTTTAATCCATTTGAGTGAACATATCATGACTAATGGTCACAGATGCTGGATGAGTTACAAATAGTAGAAATTTATATCTCAGAATCCCAGAGTCTGCCAAGTCCAAGATCAGGGTGCTGGTTAGTTCAGTGCCTGCCATTAGCTGCTTCCTGGCTCATAGATGGAGGTCACTTTGCTATGTCCTCCCATGGTGGGAGGTGGGAGCTCTCTGGGGTCACTTTTATAAGGGCACCCATCCTAGTCCTGAGGATGGAATACTCGGCTCCCAGGGTACCCCCCTCCTCACAGCAGCTGCACAGAATTGGGCTGCAACATATACATTGGACTGGGAAGGACGCAGACATTGGCCTGTAGCATCTTCTCCACGAAGCCATGCTGAGTGACACCCAAGCCCTGAGTCACAGATCCCACTGCCTGACATCATGGAGCCCAGCAGATCTCATTACCTCTTCGTACAAGATCAAAGAGAATGGAACATGTGTTTTTCCTGATATGTGCAACCTAAAAATAAAGTGGCATGAAAGTAGAGAGGAGACTATTATTAGACAAGAGGCAGGGAGCAGGGGGAGGTAGAGATGGAGCGGGTATAAGGAAAGGTAAATAGAGGTGATGGAGACGATCAAAATATGTCACATGCATGCATGAAAATGCCACCTGGAAATCCACTACTGTGCAAAATTAATATGTACTAATAAAAATATATTTTTAAAAAGATCAAGGAGACAAATCCCCACATGCCAACTATTAGCAGAAACCAAGCTCACTTTCCATCACACCCCGTGCTCCTGTTGTAGGAGAGAGATGGCTCCAGCCCTCCTCGCACACTCAGTCACACTGGCTGTGCATTCCCTCGGCCATGTCCTGTATCTTCAGATTCCCCAGTCTCCTGCCCAAGCCCATGTCCCTGCTCTGGTTGCTTGGAAACCATACAGCCCCACGGTGACCTATGAGAACCCCCCAAGCCTGACCAGGTGACCACAGGAGTGGACTCCACAGACAGCAGCATGAGCCATGTGACAAGGACAGGACCACGGCTCACCCAGCTCCTTGGCCTCATGGTTGGCTGAGTGACACAGGAAGAGAAACAAGGACAGCAGTGGTACCTGCATCAAGGGGCCTTGCCAGTCCCTTCTGCATACCCTTGACCTTCAGAAGTTCTGGGCCGAGCCCCTCCAAACACCATCTCCAGGAGGAAAAAAAGAAAAGGTGAGATTTGGAGAAAGAGGTTAATGAAGAATAAAATCCTGAAGCACCAGTCAAGGCAGCAAAATGAGGAAAGAAAAATTAAACTTAGGGCTAGAAGTGTGGTCCTTAGCACTGGGAAAAGAATTGCTTTTTCCAAACTCCAATCAGCAAGAAAAGAGCATGAAAAACAGCCAGTCCCAAGTGCAGTGAGCACCCCATCAATCCCAGATAGGAGCTGGCCAGAATCAAGAACCAGAACAATTTACTGACAAAAGAATGGGAAAAATCTCTTCTGCTCTGGTCAGTTGATGTCTCCCTGGAAATTGCAATGGCAGCAGAACTAGCCATATAGATTCCCAGCATAAACAGGTTTTGCAGGTTTTCCCATTAAGTTTGACAGCTCAGAGAAGCTCACACCATACTTTATGCTTGTATTGGTCAGGGAAGTCTGAGTTTGAAGCAGTAACAAATAACCCCAGAGTTGCAATGGAAACATACAAGCATTTGTTCTCTTTGTTGCTCCATGTCACTGTGGTTTAGCTAGGTGCCCTGCTGGGTATCACAGCCATTCCAGGGTGCAGGCTAATGGTGCAACCACCAAGTCAAGCACTGTTGATCACTGTGAACAACAGAAAATCAGCAACATGGGCAGGGCACTTGCAACCACTGCCCAAAAGCAACATGCAAAACTCCCCTCCCCCTACACTGTCCAAAACAAGCCACATGGCAAACCTCATCTCAAACAGACATAGGCAAGGACTTTATGAACAGAATCCTGGTTCTTCAGGAAAGAGTACCAAGAGTGTGAGCCAGGGCATCAGATATAGAAGAGTGTAGACATCTGTCCATCCACTAGAGACCCAAAGAATCCAGCCAAGAGTCTGGATCCCAGGGCAATGACCCACATGAGTCCAGCCGAAGACCTACAGCCCACAACGATGACTCATGCATGTCCACATCAAGGATCTACACCGGGAAGGCTCAAAGGCCAGTGGTAGAAGCTAGAAAGTCTGCACTGGCAGGGTGAAGGATCTGTGCCAGCAGGCTGAGGGATCTGCACCAGAACCAGGAAGCGATGCTCAAGGTACAGACCCAAGCTCTTCCTCTGAGGGACTACTGAGTTTGTATCAGGAAAACCAGCTGCAGCAAGCTTCTCCAGGAAAATCAACAGCACACAGTCTTCCCCTCCTGTACCCACTTTATGCCATTCTGGCAACAATCCTCAGGTGGGTCTTCCATGCCCAGAACCACACTGACTCAGTTTAGCCAGGTGTTCCCACTCAAGTTGACCATTAGTTCATCCACCACACCAGGAATCCACAAATGGGATCACAATAAATCAGAAAGCTTCTGCACAACAGAACAAACCAACAGAGTGAGGAGACAGCCTGCAGGGTGCGAAAAATATTTTGCCAGTTACTTCTCAAGGGACTAATATCTAAAATATATTAAAAAAAATTAGAACTCCCAAAATAAAAAATCAAAAATGGACAAGGGAAATGAGCACGCTTCACAGAAGAAGTACAACCAGTAAATACATGAAGAAATGTTCAACATCACCAGCCATTAGAGAAATGCAAATTAAAACAATTCTATCCTACCTCAGAAAGAATGGCCATCATCAAGAAATCAAATAATACAAATGCTCAGGAAGCTGTAGGGGAACCGTGCTACATTGCTGATGGAAATATAAACTAGTATAGCCACTATGGAAATCACTATGGAGATTCCTCAAAAAACTAAAACTAGAAATTCCATTCAACCCAGCTATTCCCCTTCTAAGTATCTTCCCAAAAGAGTTAAGCATATCATATTAGAATGATCCATGCATACTCACATTTATAGCAGCACAATTCATAATAGTTAAATTTTAGAAGCAGCCTATATGTCTGTTATGGTTTGTGTTCAGATGCCCCCCCCCCAAGCCTCATGCAATCATGAAGGCAGCTAAATCTAGCATTTGTGATTGGTTCATTGTCTAGCACTGGGATTGGTGGTTTGAGTGCTGCACCCGCCCAGGGGCAGAGCTGGCATATAATATAAGGATGGGAAGGAGGTGAGCTTTTCCCCTTTTGCCCTTTTCCCTCTTGTTGCTTGAGGCTGCCATGAATGGCTGCCCCTTGGCTACACCACCCTGCCTTGGAGCCAGCTGAGTATGGATTGAAACCTCCAAAACTGTAAGAAATAAACCTTTCCTTCCTTCATTTTGGGTGTCAGGTATTTTGTCTCAACTAAGAGAGAAAAGTAACTGAGACAATGTCCATCAGCAGACGAATATGTGAAGAGAATGTATTTACACACAATGGAATACTAGAGGAGTAAGGAAGTACTAGAACCATAAGGAAGGATAAACTCGATTCATTTGCAGGAAAAAGGATGCACCTTCTGACTATAATATTACGTGAAACAAATCAGACACACAAGCTTAGATAGCACATGGTTTCTCTGATAGGATAAACCCAATTTTTTTTAAAAAAAGAGCAAATGAAAGAGTGAAATAGGAAGCAGGGAGATAGATCCTTCTCAAAAAGAAAGAGGATCAAGAAGTGGAAGGGAGCCGGGCGTGGTGGCGCACACCTTTAATCCCAGCACTCGGGAGGCTGAGGTAGGCGGAGCGTTGAGTTCAAGGCCAGTTTGGGCTACAACGTGAGCAAGGCTGGCCTGAACTGCGTAGTGTGACCCTGCCTCAAAAAACTAGGGCTGGGAGTTGGGTTCAGCGGCTTCCACGCCTGCCTGACAGGTGTGAGGTTGTGAGTTTGATCCCCAGTGCCACAAAAAAAAAAAAGAAAGAAAGAAAAGAAATGGAAGGGGGGAGGAATAATAGGGAATGAAAAAGAGACAAAGATGTTCTGTACATGCGCCAACTCCTCACAAAGAAAATAAACATTACATACTGCAAACATGGACTAAAAAACATTTTAAGAAAAGAAGAGAGCCAGAACCTTCATGAGCAGACCTAACACCAGTCACAGGGAGGAAAGATGAGGGAAGGGGAAAAGAACTGAGTGAAAGTGAAAGAGAAAGAGAAAAAGAAAGAGAAAGAGAAAGAGAGGGAAAAGGAAGAAGAAAGAAGCAGAAAGGCAGAGGAGAGGATGCCCGGTTGCACAGGGCTAAGATGCCCCCTAAAGAAAGTCCCTGGATGCCTGGTTTGGCCATGCATGCCTATCATTGCAACACTCTGGGAGGCTGAGGCAAGGGGATTTCCTCAAAACCAGCCTGAACAAGTTTGCCTTTGTCCCCTCATTGTTCTGTTAATGGGACAATGCAGGGCCCCAGGTTGGCTCTGAGATTGGGAGGTCAGCCCCCCAGGGCTGCAGCCGGGCCCCTCTCCTGATTCACTTTGCCTGTCTCCTCTCTAGCTCCCCAGAGGCACCTTCCTTTCTGGAAATCTCATTCCGACTCTGGCAGGAAGCTCAATGCCTGTTGTCAGGTGCTGGTGGCAGCCCTATAAATAAAACCTGACTTCTTTACTGTGGGAGCTGCAGAAGTCTCACATGTGGGTGTATTTTCATAAAACCTGTGCTGAGAGTTGGGTAAGAAGGGAGGTGGGGACTTGAGCCCCTCTCCACATCAGGGGCTCCTCTCCTGTTGGGAAGGGAGGCCCCCGGGCAGCGTGGAAGTATGGCAGTAAAAGACTGCACAGTTGATCCACTCTCAGACAGAAGGTGCACAATTCCCAGGGACTCCTCTGATAGGTTGCACCCCATCGCCCACTAACCCAGGCCCTGTGGATAAAGCACTGCAAATAGGGTGACTTAGGGCCAGTGCACTGGCTCAGTGCATTAGTCCATTCTCTGTGACTGTAATGAAATCCTGGAAATTAGCTACTCGAAAAGAGAAACCAGGAGTCACAGTGCACACCTGCAATCCCAGCCTCTTGGGAGGCCAAGGCAGGAGGATCACAAGTTTGAGCCCACCCTGGGCAACTTAGAC
Organism: Dasyprocta punctata; assembly: GCA_004363535.1. Taxonomy (NCBI): domain Eukaryota; kingdom Metazoa; phylum Chordata; class Mammalia; order Rodentia; family Dasyproctidae; genus Dasyprocta; species Dasyprocta punctata. The sequence goes on along the minus strand of RJWM01028843.1, from coordinate 12,844 downwards.
TCTGTCTCCAGATAAGGAAAATACTGAGGTGATTGAACTAGATCTTTTCAGGCTGAGTCCCATGATCATACTACATGTTACCTGTCTGCAAAGTCCCGTACGATACCAGAGCGCTGGCCCCTCAGTTCCTGTTCCTGAGAAGAATCAGGCTGGGCTGGTGAGGACCTGCCCATTGGGTGTTCAGAAAGACTCACGTACACAGACAGCGACACCTTCAGTCCAGGCAAGGACAGCTCCGAACACTTCCAGAAGCACCTGGAAGGTCCCTGGGTCTTAGCAAACTTTCTGACAAAATCTCAAAGCCATATGGAGTCACATGTATGTAGTCTTCAAGCTCTGATCAGAGGAACAAACAGGACCTATGATTTTAATTTCCCTCCAACTTTATCCTGCACACATAGGTGCCCAAGCCACAAGGCAGGCACGTTGGTGCTTCTAGACAGGTGTGAGTCTCCTCCTTCCAAGACCAGATCTGCCTATCCCTTCCCTAATCCTGTCTTTTTGAATCTCCGTTTGCACTCGACCATGACAACCAGCACTGTCTGCCACCCTAATCCTGGAAGTCAGTGGCCTTTGAGTTGGGGTCTCTGTGCTGAAGGACCTGCCTTGCTCCCAGTTCCATCCTAGCTAATGGCCTGAACCTCAGAAGCTGTGCGAGGGGTGGAATTGCTGAGAGCCAAACAGCGGATGGAGCACAGTGGAGACAAGTGCGTGCACGCCTTGGGGGGCTGGGCCTGACATCACTTCGCTGGGGACGAGGCTTCTGTCATCCAGGAAGAAAAGTTTTGCGAAGGTAGAAAGAGGGTTTGGAGGTTTGTTTTGTATTATGGATTACAAAGAAGGAAGACAATGACACTGAAAGAAGTCAGAAAGAAGAGAACAGGTAGGCAGGGAATTTCATGATTAGGCTCCCAAGCCTCCAACTGCAGGTAAAGGTTGGAAAATCCTCCAAATTTGGCCACAGAAGAAGCCCAGCCAGAGAAAAAGTGCTGCTCACCTGGCCAGAAGCTGATTCTCAGTGAATGGTCATTGATTTACTTAGTGGACAAGGGGCGTTGTAGGCAACAGATCAATTTAGAGGCACTGTTTCCAGTAGACTCACTTCTATCTCCAGATGTCCTCTGCCCTTTGTTCAATATAGAGCTGGTGTCTCAAACGGCTAATCAGTTAGGGACCAGTCACCGTGCATAGGGACCCACCATTCCCAAACTGAAGCACAGAACGCATATGCCACGGGCCCATCTGGAGAAGACAACCTCTCCAGTACTCCCATGATTTCTGGAGTGGTCTGTTTTGCTGAACCTGCCACCCTGCTATGAGCTGGACCAGAAAAGAGAATGCCCACCCATGGACATGGTCTTCCAGTCAAGGCACACTGCTCTTAAGGAGCGCGCTGCAAAGTGGGGTAAATGGCCACCCTTCTTGAATTCTCAACTTGTTCCCTGCAACAAGTTTTCCTTAAATCCAGAATACAGGGTGGGGAAGGGATGCCTCTTCTGGTTACTAAGAGGCCTGCAGGACAGATGTGGGTGGCCGTCACTGAAACATGGCTGTGGTCTGGTGGATGTCGGAGGGGCTCACCCAGCTCTTAGTGGGCAACCTGAGGTCAGGAAGAGCCTTTCCTCCAGGTTTTTCCCTCTGCCCCTCTGCAGAGACGCTGGAGAAGCAGACATTACACGTAATGCAGTCAACATGAGCACCAAAACGATTCCAGGGTCCGTGGCAGTGCTAAAGTATCTCCATGTTTCAGTATTTTTAATGGTGGGCTTTTTAAATCTCATCACAAAATGCACTCCCTTGGGGAAGAGACCTGGGACTTTGGCCTGCCACTTTCCAGGTGTCCATTATCACTTGGATAGGACTCTTCGGTGTGCAGAAGTGCTCTGTCTTGGCCAGTGAGATGTGGGTCTTTTTCCTTTGTATTTTGCCTCTGTTCACAGGCATCCTTTTTTGTAATTTTTTTTTATTTTTTATTTACAAAGAACCTACATAAAAATCAATAAAAGACAAGCAGGTTTAGCAAGGTCATGGTACAAGGTCACAAAGCCATATACAGAAATCTAGTGTTGGCCTATATACAAGCAATGAACAATTCAAAAGTAAAATTCTAAAGGCACAAGTTACAACATCATGAAAAAGCTTAAAGTAGCATTACTGTATAAATCTACCAAAATACATTCATTATCTGTATCCTAAAAACTACAAAAACCGATCAAAACTACTCAAATGCAACCTAAATAAATGAAGAGATACTATGTGTGTGAATTGAACAAATATCAAAACATCTATTCTCTCTAAACTTATCTATAAATTCATTTCAATATCTATTGAAATCTCAGCAGAATTCTTTTTTTTTTTCAGTGAAGGGAGACATTGAATTTACTTCTGAACAGGGTATGTGGATGACAAAGGAGGCCATTGTGGGTTTTTTTTAACTATCTTAACTATTTTTATATACATATACATAAACATATACATAGGTTTTCTTTCAGTTTGTCACACAAGTGAAACAATGTGATGCTTACACATGTGTGATTTATTTCATGATAAGTATGTTCTCAAGGCGCATCCATTTAAGTATAAAAGTGTCCAGTTTATTGTTCTTTATAGCTGAGTAGTATTCCATTATATAGAAATACCACATCTTTTTTGTCCATTCCTCAGTCAAGGGGCATTTAGGTTGTTTCCAAGATCTGGTTATTACGAACTGCGCTGCTATAAACATACGTGCACATATATCACTGTGGTAGGATGTTTTTAATTCTTTTGGAAAGATACCCAGAAGAGGAATACCTGGGTCAAATGCGATTCAGGCATCTTATATTTCCCTGAAAACTAAATAAAGCAAATTGGCCTTTAAAGAAAAAAGATAGAGAAAATCAAAAGGGCTGGAGTTGGAGCTCAGTGTGAAGGCCCTCGGCTCAATCTCCAGTTCTGAAACAGCAAAGAGGAGGTTTCTTTAATTCACAGTTTTGGAGACTGAAAGCCCAGACCTCTTGGTGTCACCTCTGGCAAGGGCCCCCTTGACTACATGTCCCAGTAGATGACATCACAATGACAGGGACAGTGAGAGGGAGAGGTCACAGAGTAAGGCAGGAAATAAGAGCCAGTAGGGAGGGGCCCCTCATACCCTTCCCTACCCCCACTTAAATACGCAAACATCACCATCCTAAAGACCAAGCTTCCAGCACAGGAACTACATGGGGGACACACTCAAACACGTCCAAATCAAACACTCAGCTGAACACACTCTCCGGTCCCCTGCCCCATCTCTGAGAGACAGGCAACACATCCCTCTTCTTACAGTCAACACTAAGGCCTGGGGGAACCAGAACCGAGTCCCCTGAACTCTATTTCCCCTCTAGAGCAAGAGCAGGGCTCCACAGACCATACAGAGGACAAAGCAGGATGAGAAATGTGGGAGCATTGGATGGAAAATGGTGGGCACAGAGGGGAGTTCTGTGGAAGCAGAAGCAAGCTGTCCTCAGGGCCGGGGTCCATGGAGGCAGCAGTGGTCACCATTTGCCCCCATCCTCCTCCTTTCTGGGTACATAGGCCACATCAACTCTCAGATTCCATGTTGCTGAATAGGTTCGTGTTCCACTGCTTGCTCCAACCAGTGCGTTTGGGGGGCAGTGATGTGTGCTGCTTCTGGGAAGAAGCAGAAAAGCCAGCTATGTCCCAGCTGTCAGCTCTATCACTGGATCATAAAGACAGCCTCATGTTGAGTTGGAGGCCCAGGACTTAAGGAACCACTATCACTGAGTCACTGCATGAAGAACAGTGGACCAGAAGAGTTGACAAATCCCCAGTGAGCTTGGAGCAAGAAGTAAGTTTTCATGATTTTGGCACTGAGATGAAGGCATTTTTTATACCATGGCATACATACTTGTATAGTTTGATCCTGTGTCCCCCCCCCCAAAGCCTCATGTAATGCTGGCATAGACAGAGCTGAGTCTGGCATTTGTGACTGGTTTGTTGTCTGGCACTGGAATTGGTGGTGTGAGTGTTGCACCCGCCCAGGGGTGGAGCAGACATACAGTGTAAAGGCAAGAGGAACACGTATCTTCACTCTCTCTCTCTCATCAGTTCGCCTTGCTGTTTGCCACCATGAGTGGCTGCCCTGCCACACCTCGCTACCTTGAAGCCAACTAAGTACGGACTGAAACCCCCAAGAACTATAAGAAATAAACCTTTCTTTCCCTAATTTTGGGCATCAGGGATTTTGTCTCAGCAACAAGTGAAAAGTAACTAAGACAGTACTGCAACCTCATCTATGATATCACCTTTGTACATCTGGTCTAACCTCTTCTGGGGTACAACAGGATCTGGCCACCCATACTTAGTGGAGGAGAAATTGTTGCATCTCTGAATGTTATCTTTAGAATCAGAGACTAACACTGAGCATGAAGAAAAGACTTAGCCAAAACTCCATCAAGACAATGCTCCTGCAGATCTGAGAGTGGATCCTCACTGATGTTCTTTTTGTGTGTTGGTGACATCTCCAATGGTATCTGAGATTTGATTTCAATTGCTCAACAGGTGAACTAAGTATGGGGCTGTAGAGTCTACACAGTCTGAATCAAACCAAGGGCACTTCACATGTCACATGACTAAGTATGGGATTTTTGGTTTAGATTAATATATGTTTATACTACTTGTGAACATACAAATATAAATAAAATATTTTTTACACTTTTATGCAACTTTATTTTACCATTTTATTTGCTGTGCTGGGGATCAAACCCAACACCTTGTATGTGCAAGGCAAAATGCTCTACCACTGAGCTACACCCTCAGTTCCATATTTCTTACACTTTGGATCATGGTCAGAATGACTTCAGGAAACAACCCACACATCTATAGATAAGTGATTTGTCAAGCAAAGTGTGGCAAGTAGAGTCAATAGGATGCGATCTACAATAAAAAGAATAACCTAGAAATATTTTTAATAGTGTGAATGGGTCTCAAAAGCAGAACACTGAGCAAAATGCCAAATTCAGAAAAGCATAGACTGTGTGACCCCATTTATATGAAATTCCAAAACAGGAAAACCAATCTAAGCCAGGCATGGTGGCGCACACCTTTAATTCCAGCACTCAGGAGGCTGAGACAGGAGGATCATTGTGAGTTCAAGACCAACCTAGGCTACAAAGTGAGTTCAAGGCCAGCCTGAACTATATAGTAAGACCCTGTCTCAAAAAACAAGGCTGGGGATCTAGGTTAGTGATGTAAGCACCTGCCTGGCATGCTCAAGGTTGTGAGTTCAATCCCTGGTACCAAAAAAAGGAAAACCGATCTAAGGTGACAGCAAATCAGTGACTGTAGGGAGTGAGGTATTGATTACATTAGAAATTGAATTGTCTACTAAAAATTCAGATGTTGAAATCCTAACCTCCAAAATCTCTGAATAGGACCTTATTTGGAGATAGAGCCTCAGCAAGCCACCAAGTAAAACAGGGAGCAATAGGGTGGGACCTAAACCAATGTGACTAGCACCCTTATAAATATAGGAAATCTGCCAGGTGTGGTGGCACATACCTGTGACTCCAGCACTCAGGAGGCTGAGGCAGGAGAATTGCCATGAGTTTGTGGCCAGCCTGGGCTACAAAGCCCAGGCCAGCCTAAACTACATAGTGAGATCCTATCTCAAAAAAGAATGGAAAGTTGGACACAGACACACACATGGGAGGAAGACAATAAAGATGTAAGAAAATAGTAATCCATAAGCCAAAGACAAAGCTCTAGACAGACCCCTCCCTCCAGTCCTTCAAAGGAAGCAACTCTGCAAATGCCTTGATCTCAGACTTAAGCCTCCAAAATCAAGACAATAAATTCCTGTTGTTGCAGTCTATTTGTTGTACTTTGTTACAGCAGCTATTCACAAACTAATACAGTCTACAAAGAAGCAGGAGGGAACTTGGAGGGGGGTTAATAAAAGTGTCCTATGTACTTATTGAGGTAGTCATTACATTAGCATAGATATTTGTCAAATCTCATCAAACTGTATTTAGAAGAGGTGCATTTGATTATTTCTATGTTACCCCCTCAATAACGCTGATTGTAAGCATTTTGTAATGAAGAACTCCAAACCAGGTCACACAGAAAATGGGGGACAACTGTTCCTGCTCCTGAACACTGAGCTGTGTGCTTCAAATACATCATCACTCTTTGCTCCCAGCAGCCCTTTCACGGGGACATCATCTTTCTCATTTTAGAGATGAAGACACCGAGTGCGGAAAGGTCCCCTATCCCAGCCCACGTGAGCCATGGGTGGCAGAGCTGGTATTTGTACCCAATCTGGCTGCTTCTCTGCTGGCCTCAGGCCAAACTACAAGGCACAGATACTGGACCCTCCAGCAGTAGCAGAATGGCTGTGATTTTATTTCTTACCTGTGATCACGGACATTCTCAGGATCCTGTAAATAAAAATAGCTGCAAGACTTTCAGCTCTGCAGATAAACAGGCTTTTGATAGCCTCTCCTTCTTTGTGGTAAAGAGGTTTTTGGTACTGAGAATAAAAGTGCTTGGAAGAAAGCCACCACCACCACCAACCCCACTGCAGCTGAGATGCCGGGAAATGCCTCCATCTACCAGCGGATGCCCTTGGAAAGGCCCAGCAGGAAAATAAACTAGAAAGGCAATACATGGAGTGTTCAAGCTCAGAGAAAGGCCCTGGACAAGATGAATGAAAGGAGAGGAAACACACTGCAAGAAAAACCCACATGAAGTGGACCGTTGTGGCAGCATCTCAGGTGAGGATACTTGCTATGGTTCAGGCATCTGTGCCTTTGAAATGCACCTAAGATTTAACTGCCACTGTAACAGAGACAACATGGGACTCAAGCTCACACCTGTAATCACCTCACTCTGAGAGGCTGAGGCAGGAAGATTATAAGTACAAGGCCAGCCTGAGCAATTTAGTGAGACCCTGTCTCAAAATAAATCTTAAAAAATAAAGTAAAACAGCATCCTTGCCAGATGCAGCACTTTGATCTTGGGCTTCCCAGCCTCCAGAACTATGAGTCAATAAATTTGTGTTCATTAAATCATCCAATCTAGTCAGGTGTGGTGATGTATGCCTATAATCCCAGCACTCTGGGGGCTGAGGCAAGGGGATCGCAAGTTCAAGCCTAACCTGGACAACATCAAAATCCTATCTCAGAATCTTTCCAGCTTTGTTAAGGGCCGGGGGTGTAACTCACTGTGAAGGTCCTAGGTACAAGCCTCAGTACTGAAAGGGGAAAAAAGGTTAGCCGGGCTGTTGTAGTCTGTCAAAGCAAAACAAAAATAATTATGACACAGTGTTTATTCTAGTCCAGAAATTTATCAAAAACACAAGTTTCCACAAAACTGACAATTTCCCTGAGTTCTAACCAGGACTGTGTCCCATGCCCGCCCCATCTGTCCTGTGTGGGAAGATATTTAGTGGCTCAAGGAGGGCTCAGCACCAGTACCCTGGGTGGTGGTCATGGTTCCTAGACAGAATCAATGGTGCTGGCTGCCAAGGGTTGGCGTGACTGGTAGCTCAGGGGTCACAAAGAGGGAGGATATCCCAGGGCCTGCACTCTGCTGGAAGGAAGTTTATCCTGAGCGCTTAGAGTTGGAAGGAAACTGGACTGCGACTGTCTGTATGTGGATCCCCAGAACCAAAACCTGAGACAAGAGTTGAAATACAAATCACTTATTTGGGAGGAGATCTGCTATGGTCTGAATATTGGGGTCCTCCCAAAATTCCAATGTTGGAACTTAATCCCCAGCGTGATGGAACTGATGGATGATGGGGAACAATTAGATTATGAGGGATTCACCCCCGTGAATAGGATGAGTGCCCTTGAGAAAGAGACTGAAGGAAGAGAACTGGCCCCTTGCACCATTTACCCAGCAAGAAGGAGTCATTGAAGAAGCAAGGCTCTCATCAGACTCTGGACCTGCTGGCCTCCAGACCCATGAGAAACGATTTCTGCCGTGTGTGTTTCCCAGTGGAGAAGGCTTTTGTCACAGCAGAAGGAAGGGACTGAGGCATAATCCTAAACAGGAAGTGAGCAAGCGAGATGGAGTCGGACAGCATTCCAGGAGGGGTGTGTTCCAGTGTGGGCGGCCAAGTTCCTCCTGCAGGGCCCCTGAGAGACGGCACTGAGACACATTCAGAGGTGCCCAGCTAAGTCCCAGACAGGAGATTCTGCAGCACTTCCAGCCTTAGGCCTTCCCAGAGAAAGCTCTCAGGCCAAGAGACCATGGTGCCGGAGAGAAGTCCCATTGGCCCATGGAAAATTCCCGGTGTGAGAAACTTCCATAGCCATGCACCCGACTGGACAGCTTCAATAATAGCCATTGATTTCCTCACCACTCCGGAAGACAAAAATCCAAGATCAAGGAATTGGCAAAGTTGGTTGCTGCCAAGGTTGAGCTTGGCTTGTCCATAGCCATCTTCTAATGGTCTCCACCCTGCGTGTCTGTGTCCTAATCACCTCTTCTAATAAGAATGCCTGAGCGTGTTAGGGTAGGACTCACGCTAACGGCCTCATTTTAATTTGACCATCTCTTTAAGGGCCCATCTCCAAATGCAATCACATTCCAGGATTGGAGGTTAGGACCTCAACCTGTGAATCGGAGAAGAGAGACCTTGGAATGTGTAAAGAGCGTTTGTGAAGTGCAGACCACCACGGCTGGCAACCTGGGTCTGCACATTCTACCACCCATTAAGTTTGCCCTGGGTCAATGATCTGGTTGCTGGAAATCATATTCTCCCTCTCAGCCTTTCTGTTCAGTCCATGCTGGTACCACTGGCTTCTGTTATGATACTCAACAAGAGGTGTTCAGGTTCTAATTTGGGAAGTCAAGTTGAACATCAGGCTTAAAAGTGAGAGGCCATAAGAGTGACTCTCATACACGTCACAGTCCAGGAGGATCAGAGACAGGTCAGGATGAGTGTCCAGTAGGGACATGAGCTGTGGAGGAGGTGGCAGTGTCGGCAGTTGCTTTGTAGGGTGCTATATGAGGTTAGGGTGTTGAGCATCTCTTTCACTCCCTGGTTTCCAAGATTGGAAGAGGTGGATGCCAGGTACTGGTCACTCTTCCACAGATTTCTCAAACAGTGATCAGAGACATCCTCTTATTAACAGTGTCAGTGGCATGGGAGAGGTCTGCAGCCTACAAATCTTAGCACAAAAGGCACCTTGGTTCCAACTTTCACTCTTCCCTTCCTTTCATGTGAGACGTGATGCACCTTCACCTGCTGCAGCTTCGTCCCTGATGTGTAAATGAGAGGAACAGAATCTGCAGCAATCCTAGAGCCCCAGTCGGTCACCCTGCACACACAGCACCACGAAATGCCACATCCACAGCCTGTGCTGGAAAATGGGATTCAGCTTCCCAAGGCTCTCCAGCCGTATATGCAACAGCTAAAAACACTTCTTCCCCAGGACGCAGCAGTTCTACTGCTACAGACCTGTTAAGGTTTGAAGCAAAAATATGCCCCTAAAAGACTCACAAGTTCAGAGGTGGGACTTTCGGAAGGTGTTGAGGCCTTGGGGTGCTCATCTCATCACCAGTGGGTCCATCTGAGGATGGGTTCATAACTGAGTGTGCTGTTAGGAGACGGGGTCTGGTTGGAGAAATTAGGTCATCAGGAGTGTAATCTGGCTCTTTCCTGTTCCCTCTGCCTACTGACTGTGATAGGTTGAGCATCTTTCCTCCTCTGTGCCCTTCTGCTGTGATGTTTCTACCTTGGACCCAGGCAACCACAGACTGCAACCTCTGAACCATGAGCCAAAATTACACCTTTTCTTCTTAAAGTTGTCTATGTTATACTCATGTGTTTTATACCAGCAACAAAAAGGTGATGACTATAAGACCCAACAAAAAGAATTGTACATATCCACAGAATAGTGTCAACTTTAATCACCATACCCAATAGCCATTCATAGGAGAATGAACACAGAGGCTGTGGTACACATGTGTGGCAACACTGTCATGTGCAGGCCTATGACTCAGCAGGGCCAGGCACCCCAGGACCACTCCATGGGGGGATTCTGAGATGATCCCTGCAGAGGTAAAGATTTTGCATCCAGAGACCAGGCATCACTCTACATCCCAGCTGTCAGTACACACTAGGCACCCAGAGGAATGTTTTCTTGAATCAGTACATGCCTGCGTGTACATGGACGCCTGTCATGGGTGTGAGTGGGTGTGCCTACATCCAGAGCCCTGCCTGATGAGCAAGACGCTGCCAGCTGCCTTCGTGGCTCAGATCCTGGTAAAAGACCCCAGGTTGGGGATGTGGCCAGGAAACCAAAACAAGGGGCTTGTAACACACTCGCCCCACCCACTCCAGGCTGAGGCAGCGGTGAACTCTCATTTAACCCAGCCACCCCGAGGTGTCCTTAGCCTGGGGCAGACAGAAGCCTCCGTGCCCCTACTCTGCCCCGCGAGCGTCACAGCTTTCCAAGCACTAAATCACCCGGCCGTCACTAGAGGTTTAACTGGCTTGTAACAGATTTGTTCACAGATCAAAGTCATCAGCGGAACATCTGGAAGCTGACCCCGGCGCAGCACGCACGGCTGCAGATCTCTGCGCTCGGCCCGCACCGACCAGACGGATTAGCAGAAAGCAGCCAGCCAGACAAAGACCAGGAACTGGCTGCCCCCAGGCCTTGCAGCATGGGGTTTGGCCTGTCTTTAAGCCCCTCACCCTGCTGTGCCCCGGATTAGAAGACGGGAGCAAGGCTTATTTACAGGCGAGTTTTCCTCCCCTCCCCCCATTTCACTGCCCCTCGCTTAGGCTGCTTTAGAAAGCCTCTTTGAAATCAATTCTAGGATTCTTGGTGGGGACATGAGATCCAGGAGGATGGAGGCAGGGGCCTTAGAGAGGGTATATTCATCAACATAAGACACTTCGAGAACCAGGCGTGGTGATGCACACCTGTAATCCTAGTACTCGTGGTGGGGCAGGCCGAGGCGGAAGGATTGCTGCAAGTTCAAGGCCAGCCTGAACTGCATAGTGAGACCCTGTTTCAAAAGGTAGGGGAAGCAGCAGCTGTGAGCCAGGCATGGTGGCACATGCTTGTAACTCCAGTGCTCCGGAAGGTTGAGGCAGCCTGGGCGACTAAGCAACTTAATGAGACCCTGCCTCAAAATTTAAAAATTAAAAAGAAAAGAAAAAAAAAAGCAGGAGGACTTGGGAGGTAGCTCCATGCGAAGGTGCTGGGTTTAATCTCCAGTATAGTAAAAAATATTTTTTTAAAAATTAAAAGGAAAAGAAAGGAACTAGAGAAAGAAACTGGTTCTTTCTCTAATTCAACCTGTTAATAGCTTGGTGGTTTGTGGCCCCTGGGGTACAAGAGGCGCTATGGTCCGCATTGAGGACGGACACGCGGGTCTGAGGAGCCAGAGCCCCTCCCCTTACCGGGTCTGAGGTGGCTGGCCCTCCCCGTCACACACAGACCTGAGGAGCTAGGGCCCCTCCCCTCACCAGGTTTGAGGAGGCCAGCCCTCCCCGCTGATGTCGTCCTCCGTGGGCCGAGCCCTCCCCCAGGAGACTCCCACTTCCCCGCCTCTTTTAGGTCCAGCCTCTAGCCGCCACCCAGGATCCCCACCCATCTGCCCGCCTCCGTGGGCCAGGCCCTCCCCCGGGACAGCCCCCTTCCCCGCTTTCTACAGTCCCCCCGCCTTCTATACCGCCCATGCCCTATATAAGTCACTGTAGTTCCGCAATAAAGACGGATCTGCGCCATCAGCCTGGTCTCCGCGTTATCAACGCGTCGGTCTTGCCTGCTGTGAGGCCCAACCGCCCCCAGTGGTTCACCAATAAGCTGCTTACAGAATTTTGCTTTTTCCCTTCCTGGCTGTTAAAGATTAAACTAAAATTAGTCCGACATAAAATGTCATAGCCCTGTCACTACTCATAAAAGGGAAGACATCCCTGTGATCCCATGCTCCTGTCTCCCTCCTTGAAGGGAGACAAATCAGTGTCACAGCCAGGAAGTTCATGTCATCAGAGTTGGCAGGTACCACCAGGAGCGCAGTAGAGAGGGGCCGGCCTGCTGACAGCGTCAGCTGCTGTCTCATGTGCTCCCCGCTGGATGTCATGTCCCACAGTGGAGCTGGTGGGGGCAAGCCCCAAGGACAAGGACGCTCTCAGGGAGGATGGTGTCAGCCACCTCTCTGCCTCTTGGAGATGTCCAGACCCTTGGCCGGAATCCTCTAGACACAAAAGTGCAAATCTAAGTCTGCCATGAACCTCTTCAGTCATTCGTTCACCATACATAGAACCCCACTGTCATAAGCTGAATTGTTTTTTCAGTATTAGGAATTGAGCCCGTGGCCTTAGCACTGAGTTACATTCCCATCCCTTTTTATATTTTTTATTTTGAGACGAGGTCTTGTTAAGTCTCTCAGTTTCCCAAGCTGAGCTCAAACTTGCCATCCTCCTGACTCAGCTTCCCAGAGTGCTGGAATTACAGGTGCATACCACCACATCCAGCTTGGCTGAGTTTAATTTTCTCAAAATTCATCTGTTCAGGACTGGTGGCTAAGAGATAAAGTGCTTACTTAGTACATGTGAGGCCCTGCATTCAATCTCCAGCCCCCAGAACACCAAACAAATGCACAAAACAGACCAAGAAGTTGGTGTGCCAGGTGCTGCATGCCTGTAATCCAAGCTACGCAGGAGGCTGAGGCAGGAGGACTGTAAGACCTAGGCCAGCCTGGGTGGTTTAGCAAGATCCTGTCTTAATATAAAACTGAATAAAAGGCCAAGGGTGTGGTGTGACAGCAGAGCGCTGGCCCAGCATGGGTGAGATGCTGCAGATCAAACCCAGGACAAAAATCACATGTTGAAGCC
>RJWM01028842.1:0-25171 GCA_004363535.1 Dasyprocta punctata | reverse complement strand
TTTTTTTTTTTTTTTTTTTTTTTGCGGCACCGGGGATTGAACTCACAACCTCGCGCCTGCCAGGGCAGGCGCTTAAGGCACTGAGCCAAACTCCCGGCCCTGGTTTTTTGAGGCAGGGTCGCACTATGTAGCTCAGGCCGGCCTTGCGCTCGCGTTGTAGCCCAACCCAGCCTCGAACTCACAACGCTCCGCCTACCTCAGCCTCCCGAGTGCTGGGATTAAAGGCGTGCGCCACCACGCCCGGCTGAACTGTGCTCTTCTAACCACCGGTGTGCAGGAGTCACCTCAGATGATGTCTTGAACGCTTTAGGTAAGACACCTACGCTTTTTGAAATGGAAGTCACTTTTAGAATGTTCTGTTGTGAGCAAGCGGGTGTCCGGTTTCAGAAACTCAGAGTGGTTGGTGATACTGCGGCGATTTTCTACTTGTCAGTCGCGCTTGCTCTCTGGGAGGCGTCTCCGTGGGTGTGCGGTGGCCTCCCTCTGCAGAGCGTGCTGGGGAAAGGTCGGTCAGCTCCCACGGCTGGACGCCCGCGATTCCTGCAGGGCCAGGAGGAGTCCTAGCGCCCGAGACGGCAGCCGACCTGAGTGCCAGTGCCTCTTTGATGGTGGGAAGTGAAGAAGAAAAGGAGAGTCTGAAAGAATAAAAGAGGGAGGAAATCTATAATTAGGAAATCTCGGCACAATCCGTGAAGATGAGAACATGGGCCGCCGCGAGGTTTCCGGGAAGAGGCATCACCCTCGAAACCACACAATGTCTGCTCAGGTTTTCCACAAAAGCCCCGGCAAAATCTCATTTTTATTCTCTACAAATAGGAAAAGGATGTTAAGGGTCTTGTTAAGTGGTATAAATAGCAGGAGGGACACAGGAGAAAATCAGGCATAAATGGATGGCTGGTTAAGGAAGGGAAAGCCGCTTCCCCACTGGACGGTTACCAAGGCAACCGCAGGCTGGACCAGCAGCGTCCACCGTGCTCCTGGTCCCCGCCCAGAGAGGAGAGCGGGAGGATGGAAGCGGGAGGATGGAGGCGGGAGGATGCGAGGATGCGAGACGCGACTGAGGTTACAGGCACAGCTCACAAACGCAGGAAGCGGCGGGGTGAGATGGGAAACGCCCCCCTCCCCCCACTCTCACCCCACCCCACCCCGCAAACCGCACTTCCATAAGGGGAAAATAACACGCTGGGACTCACACTCCCCGGAGCCTTAAAGGAGCACGCATGGCCTCGGCGTGGCCTGAGCACTTAGGAGCCCCAGGACGGAATTTTATCTTCTGCACAGCGTCTTTCCGGGTTATGGTTCCCCATCTCCCCAGGGACCATAAACCCAAAGACAGAGAGGGTCTCTCGGTGGGTCTCCCTGGGAGCTAATGGCCGAACAGGTCTGGGAATGCAATCGTCAATACCGGAGGTCCTGTGGTGGCCTTCTGAGTCCGGGGTTTAGAGAAGAAATGTTGAGAATTAGGCTAAGAATTCAAAGCCACACAAAGAAGTTGGGAGTTTTAGGGTAAATTCTATGGGGTCCTTGGAGCCCATGTGGAGTTAGGGGATTTCGGTGACACAGATATAAGAGCCATCCAGAAGGCCACACACGGTGGCCCATGTCCATGATTCGGACATTTGGGAGGTTAAGGCAGGAGGGTCACCACGAATGTAAGGCCAGTCTGGGCTACCTAGTGATTTCAAGACCCACCTAAACTGTAAAGTGAGACCTTATCTCAAAAAACCGTATTACTTAGAACATTAAAAAAAAAAAAAGCAGCCCCCAGGAAAGGCAAAGAGTGAGAACATCAGACCCCAAAAGAAATATTTTATACCAGGAGTCTTAGCAGACCTGCAGTGCCTCTTGAGCAGTGAACATTTATGTTAAGTTTAAAACTGATCATTAAACTCCTGATGGCAGAAGTAATGTGATGTGACCAGTGGTTATGCACAATGGATGACCTTGGGGCCCATCAGCGGGGGCCTGCGCTGGTGACAAAGTCTGCGAATCCTGCTCCAAACCCTCGCCTCCCAAAGCTTCCTGCAGTCTCACAGGAGCCTGAGGTCTCCAAGGAGCCCCAGGCAGGAGCAGACACAGGTTACACAGTTCCCGTATGTGCAGGAAGCTTTGAGGGCGTGTTGTAAGGTTTTTCTTCCTGGCACAAACTCGCACAATTTCAACCCAAATATTGCCCGTACATCTTCTTGATTGTCTCTCACTGGGGAGATACTTTTCTAGCTGTCGCAATCTGTCAAAATCCAAACAGTGATCTGATCGTTAAAGGCAGAAAAACCTCCTGATTGCACAGGAAGATGGTCAACGACTTGACATCAGAAGAATTCTCTAAGTTTTTTGTTTCTGGTCTGTTTTTCTTTTTTAATTATACATGCAAAAAGAACATGAGCTGAATTTCTCCCCTTTCCCATTTGCCCCATGGGGCTCGCCACAGCGATTTAGGACATTTTGGCGACAGAACACAATTGCTGGTCCTGTTGGCTTGTTTGCTGTGGCTACGGAAGCCAACAGACCAGAAGGAGGAAGGCCTCAGAGAGGGCTGGCCAGGTGTGGGACAAGCTGCATGAAGCTGGGAACATTTCAAGCTTACTAAGGTTTCTGGTTCTAAGAGTCACTTCTGAGCCTGCGTGAAACAATAGCTCTTTCAGAAGCTACCATTGAAACTATAGGCAAGTGCATTCCCAGTGCTCTGGGAGGCTGAGGCAGGGGGATCTCATGTTTGATCTCAATTTGGGCAATTTAGCAAGTCAATGTCCCAAAATAAAAAAATAAAGAGTAAAAAATGATTGGAGATGTGGCTCAATGCCAAGGCCTTGGGTTCAGTCTCCAGTCTTGGGAAAAAAGACTATAGCACCTAACATGACCGACTTTCTTTTCTAAACCAAGAATGTGCTCAATTCTTTTTCTGCCAAGGCCTCCTTTGGCCAGGACTTTACCAAAATTTTCTGACTTGCACTTGCATCTACTATGTCCTGGTGGGTACTGCACTGAGTTCTTATACATTGTTTTGTTGTAATACTGGAAACCATGTACTACTCAAAGTTATCCGGTGGCCATTATCTTATTTCAGAAAAAAATTTACTTTGTATCAGAAAAATAAATGTCATCAGCTAATCTGGACTCAAACATGACGAAGATCAGATAGTCAGTGGGTTTCTCATCCTACTTTTTTCCAAGTTGTGCTTGGTTATCCATTGTGTGTGTGTGTGTGTGTGTGTGTGTGTGTGTGTGTTTGAGTGTGCATGTGTGTGTGTTACCGTAGACTGAACCCAGGATCTTTGCACAAAGCTACATCTCCAATTTTGTCTTATTTTTATTTTGAGACAGAGTCTCACTAAATCCCTGAATCATCTAGGCTGGGCTTGAACTTGCGATCCTCCTGCCTTAGCCTCCCAGGGTGTTGGAAAAATAAGTATGGACCACCTCACCCAGCCTTTGTTATCTGTTCTTAATATTGAGTTTCCACTACACACTAGATGCTGATAATTGAAATTTAAAATCAATTTCTAATTTGAAAAGGAGAGGAAGAGAGGCAAGAGAGTTATTTTTAATTGAAACACTTTGTGGCTACTACACTTTCTTTTTAAAATTATTATTACTAATGTTTTGCTGGATTGGAGGTTGAACTCAGGGTCTTTCCACTGAGCTACATCCCAAGTCGTATTTTATTTTATTTTTAATTTTTAATTTAATGTTTAATTGTAATTTAAGGCAGGATCTGACCAAATCTCTCAGTTGTCCAAGCTGGGCTGGAACTTGTGCTTCTCCTGCCTCAGCCTCCAAACATTCTGAGAGGATCAGCTGTAAATGTAAACAAGGAATATCCTCTTCCCACAAAGCAAAGATGGGGCCTGATGTGGAACTTGGCTATTCCATCAGTGATTACTGCACCTGCGTCTTCCCCCTTGCCAGGAGTCCTTCCGCACATGGAAACGGAAACCTCAAGCTTTCCTAAGTGGTGCTAATTTTATGATATTCTAATTAGTAACATTGAAGGCAACTAAATCTTGTGCTTCTCTTGTGCCTTTATTTTCTAAATGCCTCTTCCAGTTCTCAGAACAAAATATCCAGGACAATAAATTTGGAATATAAAGGAAAGCGAGAAGAAATTTGTAAACCCCTCTATGTGCTGCATTCTAGAAGCGGTAACTGGACATTTTTGTGTGCTGCCTTTTAGAGTTTCTCACATAGATTTATGGATACTTAATATAAACATCGTCATGCTATAATTTTGCCTCCTGTTCTTTTATTTTCCATTTTATTATAAATTCTTCCATATTATTACAAACTCATTATAAACGTTACTCTAATGACTGTGTAATTATGTCTCATAATTTACTTAGCTATTACCCTATTGTTGGACATTTAACAGTTTCAAATTCTTTACTGTTACATATAATATTGCAATAAAGACTTATTCATTATTAAGTATATTCAGTACTTTGGATTTTCAGGATAGATTCCCAGCAGTAAAATTGCTAGATTAAATTGTTTGGAATTATCAATAGATCTTGGTATATGCTGCCAAAATTCTTTGCATAGAGATTTCATGGAAATTCTGTGTGTATATTTGTAGGATTTCTACATTTAGAAATCATCACGTTGAAGACATATTTTATGTTGAATGTGTATCTTGATTATAGTTTTGGAAAATATTGTTGCTCCAGCTACTTCGTGAAGTAAGCCCATATTATGGCTTTTCTAAAGGAAAAGTATCTCTCAGTTAAGGTACGAGGTTTAATTAGAAGAGTGTGTGGTTGGGTGTTACTGGTTTTGCTGAAGGCACAACTCCTCCCCAGTCCTAATTATTTCTGGTGGATCTGATTAGAGTAAACGTGTGGCTTTGTGAAAGCCATCCACGTATCGGTTCGTAGATTCATCTGTGTGTCTGCTGAATGAGTAATCACAGTCAGCACGCAGACACCATGCAGGCTCCACGAGAGGTGAAGATGGGCTTCCTCTGCCCCACCCCCTGTGTCTTGGAGCCCTTCTGATTTACAAAAGATCTAGCTCCCTGTTGGTTATTATTTAACTTTCATTTTGCTCTTTAATTTACTTATATTTTAGGGTTTTTCATATGAGAAAAATAATGCGATATTTAAACTGGGGCATCTGATTTATTTCACTTAGCTTTATGGTCTCAAGGTATATCCATTCTCCTACAAATGACTCAAATGTATCCTTCTTCATGGCAGAGTAGTACTCCACCTTGTATAAATGCTACCTTTTCTTTATCCATTTGTGTGTTGACGGGAGGAAGAGAAAGAGACACACTCCTTGCCCTTTCACACAATCATCCTCCTGCGACGGGTATACAGTGGTCCTACAGTGCTGATGTCTTCTGAGTATCAATAACATATGTACATACATTTTTTGTGTATATATTTTTAAACAGAGACTCACTCTGCCCTGAAATATCATCAAGTGCTATTGCAGTAGAGATGACAGCAAGCAGCACCCGTTCCTCTTCTGTCAAGTTCCCTCCTGACCAGAGGTCGTCCCACCATGGTGAGACCGGCACACATCCACACCCCTCCTTTTCCTGTTCCATTCCCAGGTGGCTCAGGGCCAGATCTCCTCCTCCCGGGTGTAGGAGGTGGCACTCACAGAGTCTCGTGGAATAGGTTCAACATAAGAGGGGACGAGATGCCAACACATATGACAACCTGGAAACCACGCTGCTTGGTGAACAAGGCCAGATGTAACATGCCGCCTATTATATGATTCTACTTACATAAAATGCCTTAAGTCAGCAGATGCATAGGAACAGAAAGGAAGTCAGTATTGTCCTAGAACTACAGGGATGGGACATAGGCGACTGCCAATGGGCGAGATTTCTTCTTGGAGATGTGATTATGCTCTAAAATTAGTTTCTGTAGCCAAACATGGTATATATAGCACAGGCTGGTAATCCCAGAATTCTTAGTGGCTGAGGCAGGAGGCTCACAACTTGGAGACTAGCATGGACAACTTGCAGACACAGCAAGAATCTAATATATATAAGCAAGGCCTCCCTGAGTCTCTACTCTGCTCAGCCTTCTGCCATCAACTCTGTGATCCTCCCGCCTCAGCCTCCCATAATGCTGGGATTACAGGTGTGCACCTTTGACTAGGTTTTAGCACTTTCATCCAGCACCTTGTGCCTACCCATTTTCCAAACCGTGTTTTCCTGACTTCCTCAACCTTTCTGTGAGCAGCCTATTCAACTAATTCCCTGTCTGGTTAAATCACACATTATCAGTTTCTCTCAGATGCCATCAAGTACAAAGCCAGCCACAAGAGCTGGTACCAAGAGTGTTTGCAGGCGGCAGAGACAGAGAAAGAATGGATACTGGTAAGGCATGCTTTTTAGCCTGTTACTGGTAAGTAATGAATGTTCAGCTGGTATTGAGAGGGTGCTGAGCTGGGTGTGGCGATGCAGATCTGTAATCCCAGCTGCTAGAGAGGCTGAGGCAGGAGGACTGCAAGCTCAAGGTCATCTTGGTCAACTTGACAAGGTCTTGTTTCAAAATTAAATGTTTAAAAGGGCTGGAACTGTAGCTCAGTGGAAGAGCGTGTTTGATTGTGTTCAGTTTTCAGGACTGGAGAAAGACAGAGACACACGTGCAGAGAGAAGGAGAGAGAGAGAAAGAGGGAGAGGGAGAGGGAAAGGGAAGGAAAGGGAGAATATATTGGCAGCGCATTAGAAGACACCTCACAAAATTATTAACTATTGTCATGCAGCTTGAAAAGCAGATTGGCAGCTAAAAATTTAAGAGAAGCAGCACTTACTGCTACAGATGTATCAAAGAACAGGAGCTCAGGTCCTCCATGGTCTCCTGGCTTCCTTTAGTGGTGCTAGTTTGTCTGGCTTATGAAAAGAAGATGCAAAGCTCAAATTTGTAAATATTTTGTGCAAGACCAACCAAGGACTTTCGTGATGGTGATGAAAGTGTCCCTGACCCGATGCAACTGTGGAGATTCGTCAGCTGGACATCAGCCCAACTGGAATCCTTCATGGGGCCACTTCGCCACACTATGAGCTTTTACCAACACCAGGACTCTTGCAAGAAAATTGGGGCATCAACTCTGAAGATGTGAGGTCCCAGAATTGGAGTGAGGGCGTAGAAGGAAATTTGAGAATTTCAGATTCCCTTCAACTGTCACCTTTCCTAGGCAGCTGAAGGCTGGCTCATGCCTGGGTCACAGACCCTGGAGATGTCACTCTGGGAAGGATCTGGGAAGGAGAAGCCACTAGGTCTCATCCCTGCACTCACAGTGCTCATCGTCTACACAGCTATCCAGGGTAGGATTGCTCTTATTCAAACTTTAGCAGTGAATCTTCACAACCAACGTGAAGACAAGACTTTTCTAATTTCAGCTCAGCAAACAATGCGAGGAATCACCTGAGGATGTAGCTTGCAGCCCTACAAAGACTGCAGGGCCCAGGTTGAGCTGCAGCTTGATCATGTGAACAGTTTAGTACCCAGGCATGCCCACCTGCTTATATGTGGTCCCTGGGATCCTTGCTCCATGAAAGTTGAGCTGAGCATTTGTGGTGACATCACATGGCCCATAGAGCCTCAAATGCTTACTGTCTAGACCTTCTCAGAAAGTGTCCTAGCCCTTGGCTTAGATCAGGAAAGAAGACTATACTAGCTATCCAGCTATGCCTGTCACAAGGCTGTAGTTATAAGGGATCTAGTTGCAATATGCTATCGGGAGTAACTGGGCAACCTAATCATTTTGTGAGAGTTAATTGGAGCCTTCATTAGTCTGCTTTAGGGCACTACAATAAGACACATTACATAAAAAGTTTCAAGAAGGAAAAGTATATCTTGGTATATGGTCTCAGAGGGTTCAGTGCATGGTAAGTGGCTCAGTTGCTTCTGGGCCAGTGCTAGGCAGAAACAACATGGTGGGCAGCAAGAGATTGAGCGCTGCAGATTATCCCATGGTAGACAGGAAGTCCAAAGAGGAAAAAGAGGCTGGTGACAAGATCTACCTGCTCAGGTATGCCCCAGGGACCTGTTCCTCCAACTGGAGTTCCCAACTCCTCCCAATATTGCCAACATCTAAGAACCAAGTCTCCAACACCTGAGTTTTAGGGGATATTTAACATGCAAACCATAAAAGTCCATCTCAAGTGAAACTCAGAAGACAAAAATTCCTTGGAAAAATGCAGCAAAAAAAATAAAGTTTAGCAGATCCGGATTGTTGACAAAGATATATCACACACAGGTCACTCAACTGCCATTTAACTGTGCATTTTGGGAGGCCTAACATAGATCTGGAGGCATCAGCATCTTTGACATCAGCCTGGTGGCTGTTCCTAGTAGATCTGCCTTTTCCTGGGAAGGACCACCAGACTCCTTATCATCTGAATGGTCACCAGAAATCGCCCCTCAGAGATGAGGCTTTCATAAACTTGAGAACCGTAAGGTCTGGAAATATCAGGCAAGTTTCTTTTCCATACCCCAGTGAAGACTAGGTTAAAGGTAAAGTTGATTGTTGGGGCCTGGGTGGAGAGACCTGGAGGGATATAGAGCCACCTGAGTGTTCCCTCAAGAGACATGATTTCCAGTGAGCTTTGATTTGAGAGCAACACAGAAAGATCTAAATGAGTCTCTTCATCATTCTAATTATGATTCAGTTACATGTAGGATTATTCATAAATTGTTGATTTAATTCTACAGTGCCTCTCTCACCGCTCTCACCAACACGCTCCCTTATTTAGCTATCTTTTAAGGTACCTTCATCCACAAATGGAAAAGTCAGGTGGGTTATGGGGTAAAGTCTGAATCTGCTCTTGATTTCCAGCAAAATTTCTCTGAAGTCTTTTCTCTCTGTTCCCTCATCAGCCTACAGAGGACTAGATACAACGTGTAACTCAGCCAAGGCAGCATGTGACCCAAAGGGCTCATTCAATAACTGATAGCTCTTTTATTATACTATTCAAGGATTAAGCTTCTTGGAATTGCTGTATTATTTCCCCTGCCCCAAAATCTTCACAGCTAAAGATATTCCTAGCAGATATTATCATTGCTTTTGCAATAAGAGTCTGGATTATAAAGCAAATATTAAAATGGTTATTACTTCTAAGTAAAGATGGTGAATGGAACCCATGCATACCTGTGTTTCTTTCTTCCTTCTTGTAAAATCACATTTAAATAATTCTTTTAAAAGCCATAAACTCATTGCCTGGTTTCTTTTATACAAAAAACTCAAAGTACAAATAAGTAAAAGGGAAAGTAAAGGATAGGTAATAGGAAACGGGGAGGTAGAATTTTTGCAAAAGGAACAGGAACTAAAGGACGGAGGGAGGAAGGAAGGGAAAGGCGTTTACAAAACAACTTCCCTCGATGAATGCAATCATTGGGGACTGCAAATATGGATAAATAAAAAATAATTTTTCAGCTACAAACCTGAATAAAGGAAGTGGAAAAGAGAAAGGAAAAACTCCAGTTTTAGGTTTCTAAAAAGCAAATGGTTTAGAAGCCTGACTTAGGAGACCTAAGAAAGTTAAATCCTAAAGTGGACCGACTTTATCAGGAGATTTGGTACCTTGTGGGACCCGCTATGTCTCTCCACCGTGCTTGGGATAAATGTCCTTCTTCTCTCCCATTTCTGCAATGATGGACTGGAAAAATTTACTCTCTGAAGATGATAAAACAAAAAGAAGCCATTCATAATTCGGAGTCACTCTTAACATTACTCTTTGTTGCAGTACCATTTTTTGTGTTACAATTTGTGGCAGTTACAATTTGTTACTATCTGTTCATTACTCTGTGTCAATACTATCTCTTGATTACTCTGGCATTACTATTTTACATTTGTTGCATTACTAATTGTTACAATACTACTTGTTGCGCTGCTATTGTTACATGACTATTTGTTGCTGTTATTATTTGTTGTATTACTATTGTTACATCATGATTTGATGCATTATGGTTTATTGCATTACTATGTGTTATGTTACTATTTGTTGCAGTTACCATTTGATACATTAATATGTTAAATTAGTATTTTACATTTATTACGTGGTTTGCTACATTACTATTGTTACATTTCTATTTGTTACATTATTACTTGTTATATTTCTATTTGTTACATTACTAGTTATTACATTACTATTTGCTACATTACTTTTACAACAGCGATGGTCTAATATATCCACTAGCAGGCACCTGTACAGAATTTTAGAAGGTTATAAATGAAGAGTACAAAAGGCAAAAAAGAGTTCATAGAAAACAAACAGTGCATGTACAAAGAATGAAAAATCAGAATAACTTCAGATTTCTCCAAAGGAACCTGGAAACAATCACAGTGAACATTATCTTCTGCAGAATGAAGAACGGTTACTTTCAATTTAGCTTTCAAACAGTCTAAGGCATTTTCTGACACGTGAGGGCTCCAGAATTTTGGTTTTTATATTCATTTCCTTGGCAAGTTGCTAAGGAAAGCCGAAGAGGGAAATACGATGGTAAGGAGAGTATGGGATACAGAAAGGATGGAACGGGACCAGAGAGAGAAGATAATTCCCAGAGGGCCAATCAGGGTACAGGGCAAGATCTTTGCTGTTCCTGGGCATGGAGGGGCCCCTGGTCCAGAGCTGGGAGCCTGGAGTGTTGGCCGTGTGGTCACTGCATCTGTGTGCTGTCACACCTCGAACTAATGACACAACCAGAAAATATGCTCCACCAGAATCCAGGACACAGCCAAGAACAGGGCCATATGATTCACAGAGCAGGAACCTGGTTCAACAGCAGTGAATTCCTCAGATGACAGGAAAAGGAAGTCCCCAGATAGGCAGGAGTGGCTGGGCCCAAGACAGAAAGAGCAGAGGTCATCCAGGGGGCTTTGAAGAAGGAAAACAGGAAACCATCAATCTCTTCGGGCAATGTACCATGAAGAACAGGGCAATAAAAGGAAGAGATAATCAAGTGTGGCTAAAGCACTCCTTTAATTCCTGAACTCTGGGAGGCTGAGACAGGAGGATAGCAGGTTCAAGCCCAAGTTGAGCTATTTAGAGACATAGCAAAACACCAGCTCAGTAAAAGGCCCTGTATGCAGCTCAGGGCAAAACCTCGGGGGAGAGAGAGAGAGACAGAGACAGAGACAGAGAAAGGAAAGGATAGAACAATTCAAAGAAATGATAAAACACTAAGACAAGACAGTTGCTAAGTTCAGAAAAAGCATGAAGGATATGTAGTAATGTAGCAGAACTAGCTGCACTGGTTAATAATGTATGATGCTAGCACTGCCTTGATTTAAGCAAAATTTTCAAAATTACTCTTCAGGAAGATTAGAGAAAGAAAATGAAGGAATGATAGTAGAAGATAATTAACTGTTTATTTGCTACCATATTAATTTTATCTCAGATTGACTAATTAGCAGATAGCAGTCATATACTATTATTTTAAAAAGCCAGAGAAGCAGAAAAAAGAAAAGAAAAGGAAAGAGAAAGAAAGAAGGAAAGAAAAACAGAAAGAAAAAAAAAAAAGAAATGCTTTGGATTCTGGAAACAAGGTCAAATGAAGAGCCCTTGACATAAGACCTGCAATATTTTATGATAAAATTCTTAGTAATATTCAGCAAAATGTTATTTTTTATTATTAAAAAAAAAGCAGTTTCAAAGTTCTCACTCGCGTTGAGTTCTGGTGTTGGATCACTGTAATCCCAGTACTCTGGAAGGCTGAGGCAGGAGGATTACAAATTTAAGCCCAACCTGGACAATCAGAGACTAAGCAAGAGCTTACTGATAAAAATTAAGCAAAATTTTAAAAGGAACTTCAATCCCCAATGCTACATTAAAAATAAAATAATAAAATAAAATAAAAATCCCAGTTCCAGTTCTGTAACCCAAAGGTTCACATGACACAGCAACAGAACTATCCCGTCGCACAAGGAAAGGTTGGTTTAGTCGAGCTAAGCTCACGATGGTTTGGTCCTGGGGAGGCCCGCCTCCCCAGCACAGGTGGGAGAGGTCCCCCATTCCGTGATAGCCTGGGCTGCATTAGAGCGCAGTCAGGCGGGGGCCCCAGCCTGAGGCTGGCACACTCAGGGCTCCGGGCTTTAGATCGCTGCAGCCCGGGACACAAGGCTGTGGTCCCCACCCAGTCACAGAGGCGCTCAGCGTCCCGCGGCCTCAGAGACTCCCACTAATCCCCAACAGCTGCCTGGAAATGGAGCCTGAGTTCCTCATGCCTGGCTCATGCAGCCCGGAGCGACTGCTGCCTCCCTGGCTCTTTCCTATGCAGGGGGAATTTCTGAAGCAGAAATGATTTAGTTGCAGATATGAGAGCAGATTTCAAAAATGAGTCTATGTAGGAACAAAATCTCTTGAAACTGGCATCGCAGAGGTGAGATCAGAAAAATCCAGTGCATACCGAACTATACTATTTATTGGAATAAAAGGCACAGTACTATACATCCCACTCAAAACCCGCCCCTCCACTTCGAATACGACCCTTCTATTGTCCTTGCCACTTTCTGCGGCCGCTCTGGAGCCTTCTTTCCTGAATGTCCTTATGAAATGAGATCAAAAATACAGTGACCGCTGTGCTGAGCAACACCCAATGGAAGTGTGGGCTTGAGAAAACATGACACTCCACCCTCAGTCCGCTTAGTCACCGAATCTGACACCGCGCAATTTCTGGCTCCTCCCCAAAGTCAAAGTGACCATGAAAGGGGATGCTTTGGATCTATTCGGGACATGGAGGCAGCCAGGCCAGTGCAGCTAAAGACCCTCAGGAGAGAGGACTCCAGAGCTGCTGCAGAAAGCGGCCAGGAGGATGGGATGAGGGTGTTCAAAGCATGGGGGAGGATTTTGAAGGGAATTCATGGCAATGTGTCTTTTACCCTGATTTTATAAAAGATTTAAGAATTCATCACGTTGCATTAGTGGCACTTTGTCTATTTAACCTTAAATATGATTTCACATTTACTGTATCCTGTTATGCTCATCAAAAAGTCTGTGTAGTGTGCATTTGTTACTTCCTTTCCCAGATGAAAGAAGGGAGGCTCTGGAAGACTAAGTAACTTTGTTGTGTTCATAGAGCTCACTGTGGGTAGATCTTACGCTTTGAAAATATTTCCTTTCAATAGCAACACTGATGCAAGGTCTCACTATGTATTCCAGGCTGGCCTGTAAGTTACTATGTAGCCCATGCTGCCCTCAAACTTGCTGCAGTCCTCCTGCCTCAGCCTCCCAAGTGCTGGAATTACAGGTGTGCTGCTATGCCAGGCTGGATTACAAGTGCAAAGACTATACACGTTTTGTTGTCCTACATATAACATGAATGTCTGCTGAACTATGCTACCCAAAAATTGATAAAAGATGCTTGAAAGACTATATGATGAAGAAGGAGTATGTGTGTTTATTTTTTACTTGGGGGGGATATGCCTTTATAAACCTTAGGAGTTGAGTCTAATTATTAGGACCATGAATTAAATATTTTTATCATCTTGAATTACTTTGTTGGAAGATTATATCATGATGACTAACGAGGCAACTAACTTTGCAAGCTTCAGAACTTAATTCTCAATTAACTAAAAGTCTAAGCCAGGCGTGTTGGTGCAGAGCTATAATCCCAGCATGCTAGAAGTCCAAGGCAGGCGGACTGCAAGTGCAAGCCCAGCCTAGGAGACACAGCGACTTAGCAAGGTCCAGTCTCAACCTAAATAGACAAACAGACGCAAACAGCTGGGGATGGAACTCAGTGTGAAGGTCCAGGGTACAATTCCCAGTACCACTAAAAGAAGAAGAAGAAAAGTCTGATTTGTTCTCCGACCCCTGGAGATGATTATATTCAGAGTTGGCAACACTAGGAGCAACACTGTATCCGTGTTCAAGAGCTGGACCAGGTTGAGTAACAAGTAACAAGATATGAAAAGGCTACAATGGCCTCTCCAGGAAAGTTACTTCGTGCCCTCATGGGTCCTAAGCTGCTCTAATCATTTATTTAATCCTTGCAACTGTTGCAAAGTAAACATTGCTCCTCAAATCCAGCAGCAGCTGCTGTCTAAGCCCTCAGCCCCTCTGTCTCCCACCCACCACACTGCAGCAACCAATTCCACCCTGGCCTCCCCTACATTCAATTTTCACAACTGGCAAAAGACAGAATGCCACCTCAGGAAGCCACCAGACTCCACTGGAAACTTCTGAGTCACATCTAAGGTGTTGGGAGGGGGCAATCATCTCCACAGAGAGACCAGACGACCCTAGGGACTCCTCCCCCCACCTCCCACTTCCCCCTAGACCACATCTTTGTGCCCAGGTTGGGCTGTAGCAGGGTAGTGATGAGGCTGTGCTCAGTATCATGGCCGCTGGCTGCTGTTACCCCAAAGCACACACACAGGAAAAATCCACACTTCAGGCAGGGACTTGGCGATGCTTGACCTGGGGCTGGGCTTCCTGGGGCAGCACTGGCAAAGCTTCTGAGATGGACCAGGGAAGAGGACACAGGGGACATGCTGCAAAAGAAAAGGGTTTTAAAGAAGATGGAGCCTAATGCTAATCCCAAGAAATGACGTAAGACCAGTGATTCAAAAATCACGCGAGGGGCTGGGAATGTGGCTCAGTGGTAGAACCCTTGCCTTGGATGCTTGAATGCACAAAGTCCTGGGTTTGATCTCCAGCACCACACACACACACACACACACGCACACACACACAGTCTAATTTCAAAAAAATATAATTTGTTAGAGTAAATGACACATTGCCATGAATCCCCCTCCAAATCCTCCCCTTTGCTTTGAACACACTCCTCCCACCATCCTCATCACTTCTTGCAGCAGCTCTGGAGTCCTCTTTCCTGAGTGGCTCTATGAGGGCCGATCAACAATACAATGAACACTTCCGCCAAGCTCCACCCAGCAGAAAGGCAGCTCATAAAAACACAACGCTGTGTTCTCATCCACTTCAGTCACCAGATCTGGCACGGTGTAACTCCTGGCTCTTCCTCCAAAGTCAAAATGACCCTGAAAGGGAGACGTTTTACATCCATTCAGGACATCGAATCAGCCAGGACAGCGCAAATGAGGACCTTCAGGAAAGAGGACTCCAGAGCTGCTGCAGCAAATGCCAAGGATGATGAGACAAACGTTTGCAAAGTGAGGGGAAGGGTTGTGAGGGGAATTCATGGTAATGTGTCTGTTACTGTAATACTTTTTAAAATTTAAACCTACATTGTGCTTTTTTATCACACCTGCACATATTTGGTGACCCAATCCAAATTCAAGAGCAGCGTTGTATGATCTCCAGAATTAGTTCCTCATTGCTTTTCCAACTCTAACCATGTGGCTCATAGCCACTTCCACATCAGAATTTCAGATTTTATTGGCCCTAAAGACTATGAACAAAATAAATCTCTCTTCTTTTCAGTTGGTTGATTTTTATATTATTAACTTTGTTAAACAATGGATAAACAAGGAAAAAAATATTCACCCTCAGCTGTTCTGCCAGGAAATGCTACCATTCCTGAGAGGCCACACTTGGAAACTTGAGTTCTAGGTAATTCTGTGCGTGGAGAAACAGAATCTGAGAGTCAGAGAAAGCAGAATGTTCAGTTCCATGAAGCAGACCTGCAGATGAAAGGAAAATAAATGGTAACGGGTAAATGAGGTTTCTCCACGTTTCAGCATCTAGGGTCTGAGGATGATTTGAACTCCCTGCAGCTGGGGCGTGATTAGCCGTGATGTCCCTCATGGCTGAGAACCTTTATTTTCTTCACAGTTTACTTGTATTCAGGGGAAAAGACATATTATTAGCTGGCAACCCCTGGTCAACCAAAACAGAACACTTGGATTCTATTGGGTCACTTCAAAGGGTTCTATGAAAAATCACCAGCATCATTAACTTTAATTAAAAATTAATTGCACGAGGCTTGAAAATCTACAATTCCCCTCTTGATCAAAGTGTGTATAACAGATTCCCCAGGATTAAGAATTCCAGTTAGGGGCCAAGAAATAGCATTAGTCCAATTTCTTTCCTTTGTGAACAAAGCAATAGCTCAGCAGATTAAAAAGGTGAATTCACATCTCAGTCCTAGAAAAAGTAACTTCAGCCCTCGCTACCTCCTCAGGTGATCCTGTTTGCAGGGAAGCAGCCCAGGGTTTGAGGTTGGGTCGCCAAGCTACATGCAAATATGTTCTTTGGAACTAATTCAGTTGTTTTTTGTTATGGTTTCATGTTGGAATTAGCAGGCATCTTATGGAAACTTACAGGACAATCTGATGGGCACTCTATGTGGCGAGAGCTGGCTGCCTCTTTAGAAGTCGGGTCTTCATCACTGCCTTTGGCCCAGTCTATTTCTTCCACTTTTCTTACATTCATGGCCCTGGGACACATCTGTGATTGTCAGCCCAGGTACAGCTCTGATTGTCCAAGAGACTGCTGCAAAGAGGTGGCACAAGTTTGGGACTGGCCCTGGATCTTCTTACACTGTGTCCCAGCATAAATTATTTAAAAGGAATCAGAAAATAGATTGTGTGAGTGGAGGGGGCTGAAAAACCAGTCTCCGGCCCAGCTTGCATCAGACCAGGCGAGTTAGTCCCCGACAGCAGTGTGACTTCCCAAGGGGCAGCTGAACCATACCTGGGGCCCCACACCTTGGTCTGCTGAGTGCTTCTCACTGGTCGACCTTTCAGATGCAGGGGTTTAGGAGTCTTCCGACTCTAATAAATCTTCTAGAGTGGGAGCCCTTTTACAAAACATCGATGTTTGGGAAACGTTCTCAGTTACCACATTCCACACTGATACTCAGGAGTCTGTTTTCTAACCTTGGTTTAAAAAACTAGCAGCCAAGTAGAGTGTGGTGGAGCATGCCTGTAATTACAGAACTCCAGGAGGCTGAGGCAGGAGGATGGTAAGTTTAACCTTAGCCTGGGAAGCTGAGCCACTTAGCAAGACCCTGTTAAAATTAAATCAAAAGTTTGGGGTGTGGCTTGATGAAAGAGTCCAGGGTTCAATACCCAGCACTGAAAAAAAAAAATACAGCCAAATGTCAAGGAGTGCTACAGATATTCAAAAATTTCTATGTTCAGACATTCAAATAACATTATTGATCATGATGAAGACTGCTGCTTAAAACAAACCAAAAATCTTCTAAACTCTTGTTGGTTACTTGTGTGCCTTCTATGTTGTTCTGATCTTTAATCAGAGGCAAAGTTTAAGTTAATTGTTTCATCTCAGTGATAAGCACAATGTCTGATACTGAAAATTAACATTTATGGAATGAGCTATATCACAAATCAAAATATATACACTAGCAAACAGAACATAAAACAGAATCATGGAAAAATTTTTTCTCCAGTTTCCAAATTGTAATTCTTTCTTTCTTTTTGCACCAAGCTATATTTTGGCCCTTTTTTGTTGGGGTGGGGGAGTAAGAGATTAAACTGTGCAGGCTGGGCTCCACCTTCAACTAGAATCTTCCTGTCTCAGTCCCCCATACTGCTAGGATTACAATCATATGCTACTTCACCTGGCCAAAATGTTTTAAAAAGTAGATTTTACTCTAGTTCAGGGATGGGGTTAAGAAGAGGAAACATGTCACACATGATGGCTCACACCTGTAATTCCAGCACTTGGGAAGCTGAGGCAGGAGGATCACCACAAGTTCAAGCCAGCTTGTGCTATATAGTGAGTTCAAATTCACCCTGAACTTCATAACAAGACTCTGTCTTGGAAAAAAAAAAGGAAAAATATCAAGATCACTAGCATCTATAGACCTGGGTCCTGGTGCTAGATCATTGTGAACTCTATGCACCTAAGCTTTGGAACTTCAGGATAATATAAATATAGGAGACTGGGCAGGTGTTTGCCAATGCCCCTCCAGCCTTCTTAATGAATTGTTTCAAACACTGAACCCCTTTATGCTGATGGGGTAGGAATCTCTCCTACCTAAGCATTGTTGCAAACGTCTTTTCATCTTTTCTTGTGAGTCAAGTTCTCATTACACTGATCAGGCTGGGATTACCCTTGCGATCCTCTTGCCTCAGTTTCCCAGAATGCTGGAACAACAGGCATGTGCCGCCACACCCAGCTTCTCATACAGGTCGGGAACATCTCCCAGGAAGTTGCTCCACTACAAATCGTTTCCCCTTCTACTCCATTGCCCTCAGAAACACGGGCAGTGCTGCAGGCGAGGTCAGAGCCACTGTCGGGGCCTGAACACAGCAGCAGGTACAGAAGCAGTCACCGCCTCGGGCACCTTTGGCGGGGAGGAGCTGCCTGAAGTCCTTGAGCTTCGGACCCGGGTCCTGGCGGGTCCAAGCCACCATTCTCATCCCCTCTAGCACCTGGGATCGTTCACCCCAGGCCCCGGCTCCCAGGCACGGTCGCAGAGGATTATTACCTTCCAGCTCACGGATTTTCAGTCTCCTCCCTTTCACTCTGCCCGACGCACCGCATCGTTACTTCGCAGAACGTAATGCACCTCTCGGGGGTCACAGAGTACAGGGAAAAAAACGCCGAGAGCCTCAGGTTTCGGGCGTTGTTTTAATGGCTGGCAAGATGAAAGACAGAAAATGAAGTCATGCAGGAGAAGAAAGAGCCCTCACAGAAAGCTCAGACTCTCCCGGCAGCGGACGATTTTCCAAACATTTGAAAGCGGATCCTCCATCGGTGCGCGGCTTTATATGACTCGGGGTTGGAATCCAGTGAGTGTCACTTTGCAGGGAGGGGAAAGTCAGGGAACAAGAAAAGCTTGCTTAGCCAGAAATGGGGATAATGGGAGCCCCCAAAGGAGCGGTTCAGAGAGGTCTCTATTTCACAGCGGGAAGCGTGCCAAGCAAAAGCTACCTGCATGAGCCGAGTGAGTGGGGAATGTCTCGCTATTTTTAAATTCTTAGGAGTCCGTGTCTGCCGTGCATAACGATTACATTCTTAGTGGGCATTTGGTGCGTGGACATCACCCTCCTTCATTCTTTTATGTCTCTTTTCCTTCTTCTCTTTCTTCCCTCCCTCCGTCACTTGGAGAAAGTGTAAGTCAATAATTTTATCACAGTAAAAGACACATTGCCAGGAATGCACTTCCAAATCCTCCGCTTCTCTTCCTACACACTTGTCCCATCGTCCTTGCCACTTTCTGCAGCAGCTTTGGAGTCCTCTTTCCTGAGGGTCTGTAGCAGATGTGGTCAGCAATGCAGTGATTACTCCTACCACACCCATCCAACAGAAAGGCAGCTCTTACAAACATGCTGTGTCCTCATCCTCCTCAGTCACCGACCCGGCACTGTGCGATTTCCAGTGCTTCCTTAAAATCAAAAGGCTACAAAAGGGAAATGTTCTGGATCGATGTGGGAGGTTGAGGCAGTCAGGATGGCACAACAAAAGACCTCATGAGGCTGAGGTGGGAGGATTTGATCGTAGCCTGGGCAGTGTAATGATTTAGTGAGACCCTGTATCAAAATTTAAAAACAACAACAACATGGATTTGGGATGTAGCTCAGTGTCATTAAAAAATGAAACATAGAGCCGGGTGTGGTGGCGCACGCCTTTAATCCCAGCACTCGGGAGGCTGAGGTAGGCGGAGCGTTGTGGGTTCGAGGCCGGCTTGGGCTACAACGCGAGCGCAAGACCGGCCTGAGCTACACAGTGCGACCCTGCCTCAAAAAACCAGGGCCGGGAGTTTCGCTCAGTGCCTTAAGCGCCTGCCCTGGCAGGTGTGAGGTTGTGAGTTCAATCCCCGGTGCCGCAAAAAAAAAAAAAAAAAAAAAAAAATGAAACATGGAGATAAGAAAGCAAATCTTCAGAAAGATTATATGATGCCCTACAGCAGCAGGGGCAGCACAGGGTCATACCCCTGACTCCTCATCAAATAAAACAATGCAGTCTACTCATTCTTTGGTATTCTTTGAGAAATGTAAATTTTTATTTTGTAAAAGGTAAAAGCAGCTTTCATAGTGAAAAAGAAGAGTAGGATCAGCAAAACCTGCAGGGTCCTGGCTGCAGGATTCCGGGCACACTGTCTTCTCCCCGGCCCTGGGTTTCTGCCTATTTAGTAGTGATTAAACAAAAACGTGCATACAACGGTAAGATTAAATAAGGGCAGATACATAAAAAAAGCTTGGTAAACCATATAATGATACTGACAGATATTATTGCTATTTTATAAACATTTGAAGAAAAACTCCCCTCCCTAAAAATAACAGGATAAGAATGCAAAAGATACCCAGCCTCAGATGCAGATTGGAATAATAAATAATTAAACAGGATTCCCAGGAGAAGGGAGAATGGTTGGGTCACTAAGTCAATCAAATGTGAAATCAAATGCAATTGCTAGTAGAGATTGCTAAGGAAGAGACTGGCAGACTGCTAGTTACCCTGAGGGTCACCAAAGTGACTTTGCTGGGAAGAAGCAATTTTTCACCTGGGAGTAGTGGCGCACACCTGTATTCCTAGCACTTGGAATGGTGAGGCAGGAGGATCACAACAAACTCAAGGCCAGCCTGGGCTATAGAGTGTGTTTGAGGCCAGCCTGGACTGCAGGGTCCCCACCTCCCTGCAAGGGCTGGCTGCCCATCTGAGGGTTTGTGGACAGACACCCGAGGCAGCCTGATGTCCCTGGTAGCTGTCTCCCAGCTCCCTGGCACCCGCACTGTGAAGAGGACCGGGGGTGAGGACCGGGAGGGACACATCCTGCCAGGGGTGCCAGCTTCTCAAGCTCTTGTCAAATCCTTCTGTCATCACTGCGCAAATCGGCAATGGAGAAAAGGGGCAGAATGACCAGGGACAAGGGGCAGGAGTAACAAACATCCTGTAAAGGTGTCTGCAATCCAGGTGGCCTTTCTTCCATCTTGAAAGCAGAGAGAAAGATAGAGGACAGAGATAGAAATACAGAGACATCGTGTGTGTGTGTGTGTATGCATGCGTGTTATACTGGGGACTGAAGCAGGGCCTTCCCACTGAGCTACATCCTCAGACTTTTTTTTCTTCTTTTTTTTTGAGTCAGGTCCTCAAAACACCACTAAGGTCCCACACTGGGCTCGAACTTGTGAGCCCCCTGCCTCCACCACCCAGAGTGCTTGCATTAAACATGCGCACAACCATGCCCAACTAGAGATGTGTTACTCTTGTCTCATGAAACAAAACCACACTACCTGTGTGAAAAAAAAAAAAATCAGGAAATTATTCCATTGTTCCTGCCAGTTTTGCTTTCTGGTTAGACTCTAGAGCCAAGAGAAAACCTTGGTAGCCATTTCTACATTGGATAATCACTAACTTTTTGTTTTGTTTTATTTTTGTGGCACGGGGGATCGTATTCACAACCTCGCACCTGCCAAACAGGCGCTTAAGCCACTGAGCCAAACGCCCGGCCCTGGTTTTTTGAGGCAGGGTCACACTATGTAGCTCAGGCCGGCCTTGCGCTCGAGTTGTAGCCCAAGCTGGTCTCGAACTCACAATGCTCCTCCTACCTCAGCCTCCGGAGTGCTGGGAATAAAGGCGTGCGCCACCACAGTTAATCACTATTTTTAAAAGGTCTGGATTCGTGGACGGTGGGAAGGGAGAACCAGGGGCCTCACCGGAACGTGGTTCCTGCCTGGAAACCAGGGCCATGCGCTGGCTGCTGCCACACCCAAGTCTCTCTCGCAGTCAGCACCATTCGCAGACTGTGGCCTCACCAGGAAGCCATCCCAGCCAGGAAACCCTATCATTTTCACTGTTTTGTTGGGTTGCATTTTATTCTTTCACTTTGTTGGATTATGTTAAATCTGATGGCATGAGCAGCTATTTGAAAGATAACAAGACATATTATGGTACCCATTTTGAATTTACTAGTGGCTTGTTTTGAAGGCCTTTATTGCAGTCACTGTTTCGGCTTTATTGTTTCTATTCTATTCTGTTCTGTTCAATTTGTACTATGTCCAAAAGTATCTGCAGCTATTTTGAAGACAACAAAAGGCATTATGGTAACTATTGTTGGTTTCCTAAGGTTTTGAAGTCCTGTATTGCTTATGCTGGTTTATTTTTGATTGATTTTATTCTGTTTTATTTTCCTTGGTTTTATTCTCTTTAAAAAAAAAATTGAACATTAAACCAACAGCACACATTTGGGACTGGTGTGTAGCTCAGTGGCAGAGGATTTGCCTAGCATGCCTGAGGTCCTGAGTTCCATCCCCAGCTCTGCAAAATAGATAAATGAATGAATGGATGGATGGAATGAATGGATGAATGGATGAATGAGGAGATGAATGGGATGCACAAATAAATAAAATGAGCACAGAGTTGCCACCAGTCAGACGCTTGGATGCTGTACTAGAGCTCCTGAGACAAGGAACGTGACTGACTGGCATGCCTTGTGGAAGGCGG
The DNA here is from genome assembly GCA_004363535.1 of Dasyprocta punctata. Lineage (NCBI taxonomy): Eukaryota > Metazoa > Chordata > Mammalia > Rodentia > Dasyproctidae > Dasyprocta > Dasyprocta punctata. Next base: position 2,880 of record RJWM01028842.1, on the reverse strand, counting down.
AGCACCACACACAAAGAGCGGCTTCACATTTACCTGCTGCTGGAGGACAGGACGACACAGGAAACCCTCACCTTAACACTCTTCCCCATGAGTAGTGGACTAGCCAGTTTATTTTTCTCTTTGCTACAGTTGCTGTTTTCTCTTTCTTTCTTTCTTTGTTTCTTTTCTTTTCTTTTCTTTTTTTTTTTTTTTTTTTTTTTTTTTTTTTTTTTTTTTTTTTTTTTTTTTTTTTTTTTTTTTTTTTTTTTTTTTTTTTTTTTTTTTTTTTTTTTTTTTTTTTTTTTTTTTTTTTTTTTTTTTTTTTTTTTTTTTTTTTTTTTTTTTTTTTTTTGAGACAGAGTCTCACTATGAAGTCCAGGCTGTCCTTGAATTCTCAGTGATTCTCCTGCCTCAGCTTCCCAAGGGATGGGATTACAAGCATGCACCCCCACAGTCTGGTTCATGGTGCGTTTTCCTTAGTGATTCTCTTTAATGAGTTCTGTATAACTTTAAAGTTGAGAAAGTGCATTTTAAATTTTTATGAGTTGCAGAAAGCTGCTAAAACCACAACAAACCTAACAGGCATTATTATTCTGACCCAAAACTTGAGAACCAAACACCTTCAAAGGGACTCAGTCTCTGAGACCCACCTGGTCCCTCCTCCCCACGGGCCTCCTGTTCCCCAGCCTTCCTGGGGAGATGAGATTTGCCCAGGGAGGTGTGGGGCAGAAGCTGGAGGAGATGATCTCAGTTCACTCTGCCATGGAGGAGGAGCGCCGGCGACTACCCATGAGCCCATGAGCAAATGGGGTGAGGTCAGAAAAATTAATGGGGGCTGTCAATACTCAGGGAGACCGGGGCCCAGAGGTCACATAGCTCCTTTCTTCTACTTTGAAAGTAAAATTATCAGGGAGCCAGGGACAGACCTTATGAGAATCTAAGAGAAATCGATGCTACTGATCATATTCCCAGCTCTAATCACTCAAAGCTCCATTTACTCACTTTCTAAAGTGCACGGCCACGATGCCCTCTGCAATTAAACCTAATGGCAAGGTGCTATTCTTCCTGCTTTCCATTCTTCTACTTCTTCTTCTTTTTTTTTTTTTTCCTTTCCAGTTCCAGGGATTGAACCCAGGACCTTCACGTTGCACTCCATCCCCAGCCCTTTATTTTACTTTATTTTGAGACAGAATTTCACTAAATTGTTAAAATAACTAGATAGGGCTCAAACTTGCAATCCTCCCAGAGTGTTAGGGTTACAAGCATGTGCCACCACTGCCAGACTCTGGCAAATGGTTTTTCGTGTGTTGAGTTCACAGAAATAAAGAAATACCCGCACAGGGACGAGAGAAAGGGACCCAGAAAGGGCGCACCCCATCCCTCTACTTTCCATTGTGTTTGCCTGGTCTGTCGCCTTAGGATCTGTAGCACAGAAATCTTTTCTCCTGGGAATCAGCAGCCACCAGATAACCTCATGGACCTCTTCCTCTGCGTTCCTTCGTTGCTCTGTTGCTCTGAGCAGCAGATATTGATCAACTCCCATGAGCGGTGACCAAGGCAAACGTCACAGCTCTCTGTACTGATTAAAGAAGGGGAAGGTGTCACACTGGTGATCCCAACCAGGAGAACAAAATTCTGAATCCAAAGGTGGAAATTCCTGCAAAGGAGCTGGGCAGTGGGAATCAGGTGGGAATTCCTGGCGGGAGCAGTAAGCAGCCCATCTTCAGACCCTCCGAGTCCCTCAGAAGAGGCCTTGGGATTGGGGAGTGTGAGTTTCCCAAATCAATATGTGTTCTCAGGACTATGGCATCTTCATCAATCACCATTTGTATGATGTATTTGTGCTAGCAAATCTACCTTGGAGAGAGAGGGAGAAAGGAAATTTTTAACAATAAACCACAGTTCTAAACCATGCAAAAAAGACAGAACCAGGCCTCTCTGACCACACAAACTTGCGGGGTTTTCTCCACTGGGTAGCTATGGTCACAAGTCAGCAGAAAGTGAGTCTAGGGGACAGAATGTTCCTTTAGGGACACGGGGACTCTCGGGCTGTTCATGTGGGGCAGACAGCGAGAAAGCAAAGCTGTCAGAGCAATCCTAAGTTCCCCAGCCTTGAATTCTTCTCTGTGACTTTTCTTAAAAGGACAAAAACAGAACGAGTTCATTTAGTTTTTTGAATAGAAAAGGAACAAACTAGCTGGGCATGGTGGTGTACACCTGTAATCCCAGCACTCAGGAGGCCAAAGCAGGAGGATAATTGTGAGTTTCAGACTACGCTGGGCTACAAAGTGAGCTCAAAGCCACCCTGTCTCAAAAAAATTAAAAGTAAAAAAAAAAAAAAAGAAAGGAACAAACCAAGTTGGGTGTGGTGGTGCAGTCCTGTGATCCTAGCACTCTGGGAGGCTGAGACAGGAGGACTTCAGATTCAAGCCTAGCCTCAGAAGCTTAGGGACTGAGTGAGACCCTGCCTCAAGATAAAAACATGCACAGAACAGGGATGTAGTCCAGGGTGTAGGCCCTGGGTTAATCCCCGTCACCGCACACAGAGAGAAGATCATCAGCCTGAAGCAGGAAAGGTTTATTGTGTCCGTGGGTCCAGAGGTCTCAGTCCATGCTGAGCTCACTCCGCTGCTTTAGCGAGAGGAGAGGCAGGAGCAACATGGCAGAAACACAAGGTGGAACCAATCTGCTCAGCTCATGGTGGTCAGGAAGCAGAGAGGGGGGCAGGTAAAGGTGGGGACAGTGACACACTTCCTGGGCACTTCTCAAGGATTGACTTCCTGCTGCTTGGCCTGGCCCCACCCCTAGCCCATTGAGTTCTGAATCCATAAACGAATTAATCCACTCCTGTGATCCGAGCCCAAGAGCCCCCACTGGGAGCACCACTACGCAAGAGACCAA